>JASGAT010369252.1:0-11521 GCA_030220025.1 Chelon auratus | reverse complement strand
TAACGTTACCTCGGTAACCTGGCAACCTGGAGTCAGGGGGGAGGTTGGAGGGGATACATCGTTCTACAGTATTTTGAAAGTGATTGCAGTACCAGTTTTGGCCAGTTTTGGCCAGAATCTTGCATACTGTTCCTTTAATCTGAGTGAGTTCTATGAAGTCAGTAAGTGCATGTAAATTATCCAGATGAATTCTCCTTTGTCTGATTTTATGACTATAGTTAAAATTCAAGAGCTTTTGAGGCTTTGCATAAAAGGCAGGACCCAGACTGTACCCTACTACAATATACTGCCTTTAGGCTTTGCACATGTTTTCACACCTACCATTAACGTGCGCCTCGAGTGACCACTTGTGATCAGATCTTGATTTGTGCGCCAATTTGTGCCACAGAAGGGCAACAAACTAAGGCCTGCAGTGATTTTTATTAAGTTATCCGCTCAGTGCCCACCTTTAAGAGCACGTGTTCACACTGAGCTTCAAGATGCATCTCCACTTGTGTCCCAATTGACCGTTTGTGATCAGATCTTAATTTGTGTGCCACATTACAACATGAAAAGGCTACAATACAATGGCCTGCAGTGTTTGCTAAGAGGCAGAGATAAATAAATAAGCAGAAGCCTAATGTTTGACAGTAATCAGCAGATTATTAAAAACTCCCAAAACACTTGAGCAACTGTTGACAGTCCGTAGCAGCCCTCATTTAATGCTCTACCAACCTTTTAGCAATAACCCGTCAATATTTAATCTGAGTTCTATGAAGTCAGTAAGTGCATGTAAATTATCCAGATGCATTTGTCTGATGCATTGCTTTTATGACGATAGTTATTATTCAGGCAGAGTTTTTGAGGCCCTGCATAAAACACAGGACTCAGCCTCTGCACACATGTGTCCCGAGTGACTGCTTGTGAACAGATCTTAATTTGTGCAGCACAAAAGGCAACAAAATAAGGCCTGCAGTGAGTTTCATGAAGTTGTCCTTTCACACGTGGCCATCTTTAAGCGTGTGGGTTCACACCTGCAATCAAAATGCATCTCCACTTGCGTCCCGAGTAACCGCTTGTGATCAGATCTTAATTTGCGCGCCACACTACAACATGAAACGGCTGGGGAAAAAAAAGGTCTGTAGTGTTTTCTGTCAAACGTGAGGCTACTATTGATTTATTTATCCCTGGCGTTACATATTTTAAAGACCCACACAAAGCTCAGGTTATAGCCAAACCCTCAAAGCAGCCATAAGCTGAGTTATGTCTCTGTTGTGCTGTTTGCAGCAGTGAAAAGGATAAATTCCCAGGTAATAAAGGTAAATAAAGGCCTAAGAAACTATTATTATTTAGTCAGCAGCTACAAATGATATTAAAAAGCTCTCAATATAGATGTAAAGACAACACTTGTGGTTCTTTGTAGCACAAAACGGCAAGGGATCATATAAGTGGCTTCCAGTACAATTTAAAACTGATTTAAAGATCCTAATGATCACTTTTAAAGCTCTTCATGGCCCCTGGCTACATCACTGACCTTTAAGACCTGAACTGTCTGCTCCAAGAGCCTGGCTCTAAACAAAAGGAGACAGGGCCTTTGCAGAAAGCTGTGGAGTCAGTTTTTAATTCAGCTTGAAATTATTAACTTATTTTAATTGACTTTTATGTCCTCGGACTCATCACATTCAAGCAGTAACAGACATTAAGGTCCAGTTTTACCGTTTACCGCCTGTACAGTTCATCACACCTTAGATCCTCCTCTGAGTTGCTCCTTCTATCGGTGAAGTATTCATTTGTCAGTGTCACATTAATTTTTAGAGGGGTGGAATCTCAAGGGTTGAAAACGAGATGAAGACGTATGGCCGTCTCACTGAAGCTCGGCCAACTGCGAGTCAACGCGTCTAAGTGAAGCTGTGATGCCACTATAACTTTATGACTCCATAACTTCAGCTGACAGAGCGCCCTGGCAGCAGGAACATCGCTGAAGAAAAAACTCTGGGTTTCTTTACGTTCTGTGTTAAAATCGAGCGAGTCTGTCCCTCATTTAGTTCTCATTTTGATTGTTCATATGAGGAGAAAACACACTTTTATGAATTTTACTTAGTATGAAGATTACTTACAGCAAAAACCTGCTACTGCAACTGTACATTCGTACTGTGTTTGCTGGATTATCTAACTTTATCTTACTCCTTGATTCCTGGACACTGTTGCTTTTTGTTGCAGCAAAATTACCAGAGGTGGTTTATATTTAGTCATATTCAATCAATGAAATCAATGCAGCATATAGACCTCTTTCGTTTTTACATGCAAAAGCACAATTCTTCTAAATATAAACTCTTGTGAGACTGCAGCCAGATTTCCAACGAGAAGATGCAGGAAGTGGCGAGGATGCAAGGCTAGCAGTTTAGCAAGCTAACGGGCAACGTCTGTTTGCTTCCACCTCTGAAAACATCTGCAAATAAATCCTGAACTTAAAGTTTCCACCTTGACGAGTAAAATGAGAGGCGGCTGTTCACATCGACCAGGCAGCAGTCAGAACATGAAGCCTTCACTTCCTGGTTTCACTGGAAAATTTATCTGGGACTTTCCTAACGGAGGCCGTTGTTGCTGATCCGCCGTTAGAGTAATTATTAATCACACCTGAGCTTTTCCTTCTATTACAACTGTGAACAACATCTCTATATTCTCTGGAGAGAGTGCTCGTGGTTCTGTAGCCCACGTGAAGAGCTTAGTTCATGTCCTTTATGCTAACACTTCCTCTTTGTGTCTGTTGAACTAGAAGAGGAACAGCAAGAACTTGAATTCTGGAGGAAGAATCAGCCCAAAGAGAACGGTCAAGGTAATCTGTCTGACATAGAAACCGCTCCTGTTCTCCTTTTTGGTGTTCCTATAAACACAGCTTGTAGGAGAAACGCTACGATAGTGAAGTGCACATTATTTCTAAAGTGCATTCAGAGTTTCTTGTGTGTTTTTCTTTCATTAATTGTCAAAAGTGAACTCTGCAGGGTTCATGGTGGTTTTGACTCATCAGCATGTGATTAATCATCACATTTTTGATGATGTGAATCTGCAGCAGCCTTTATTTCCTGTTTCCTGCTCTTCCTTCAGACACACTAATACCCTCTCTACTAGTGAAACAGGGATTAGTAAGAATTCAGAATAGTTTTGAATCATTTCTACACATTACTGTTCATTCTAAGCCCCGGGGTGAATGCTCTTTGTCCCGTATGGTAGCAGTGGAAACCCTGCGGTGTCAGCGGTTCGGACTGCCTGACGTCGGAGGTGATGGCGCTGACGGTGGCGGCGGCGGCGATGACGGCGACGGCGGAGCCGATGACGACTACCACCGGAGCGACCCTCAGATCGCCATCTGTCTGGACTGCCTCCGAAACACGGGCCAGTCCGGGGAGAGCACTGTCACGGTATAAAAATCTAAAATATTCATCTTTCAGGCTTTTGAATGTTTCCTGGATAAACCTGAACTCATCTCTCATTAACTCCAATCAGGATCTGATGAAGAGGTTCATCCGCTGCTCCAGTAGAGTCACCGTGGGAACTATTAAGAAGTTTCTCAGTCTCAAACTGAAGCTGCCCAGCTCGTATGAGGTAAGGAACAAATGTGTGTCTGCATGCTCTCTGCAGGTGTGTTGATCCGGTAAGAGCTTTATCAACAAATAGTTCATTTTAAACCTTAAATTAATTTGCAGGATTCAGTTTCGTGACCTCACACTGCAGATGTAGCAACGTAGATTTAAGACTCTTCACCTCTTTTTAAAATGTGCAATAAAAAAGACTTCTGACACAGTAATACAGATGTGTTTTGTGCAAACTGTTTGCATGTTTTATGCAAGATGAGGAAGATTTACCAGAAAAGCTACTGTTAAATTATTTCCGGTTGACTTTTTGCAGATCCGAGAGACTGAACAGACATATTTGTTTGTCGTAACGCCATGCAAATAATAAAAGTCTGCATCTATCATTTTGAAAGCTGCAATAACAAACTTTCAACAAAACATCAGATAAACCAAACAAGCACCTCTTCTCAGAATGAGCAGGAGGAGTGATAATATTCAGTTTAATTTCTCCTTACATCGTGAGCCAAGGATTTAATCATCCAAGAACTAAAACTGTTTCTGTCTTTCACATTCGCAGCCGACCGAGCTAAAACTGGTGTCGCACGCTCTTTCACACATATTCAGTGCAGCCTCCCACTCATTACCACTGTGAACTTCCCCTCTGCTCTCAGTTCATACATTAACACTGAGATCCTTTTCCATCTTTGTTTAAAATCCTCTACATCTCATTGGAGTCATTCTGTCGTTTCATACTTTCTCTGAGCTTGTTCCTTGTTCTCTTCTTCTTCCGCCTCCAGCTGGATGTGCTGTGTAACGGAGAAATCATGGGCAGAGATCACACCCTGGAGTTCATCTACATGACCCGATGGAGGCTGCACGGGGAGAACGTAAGGCTGTCGCATTCACTTCCTGTTTGTGTGTAGATGCACCGGTGCAGGATGGTGTGTTTGTTTACACCCATCCTGCTCGTCCTATACCAGCCTCATATTAAGGTTCAGAACTAGGCTCAAGGAGAGGTTTGGGTTGTGGTTTGACAGTCAAGCATGAGAACTGCTGCTAGTTCAGCGGCTTCCCTATTGAGTGTGAAATGGTTTTTGCATGAAGACTGTTTCTGTTCCAAGAATCTGCAATGACTCAGGCTGTGAGGAGGGAGAAATCAGACTGGTTGAAAGTAAGACTGAGCGTGGATATCGATTCATTTAGAGATATTTACCTTTTGAAACTATTTTCCTTCAAACTAAAACTAACGTCATCATTGGTTCCAGAGGTTTGTGGCGTGTCCTCCATCTTCCTCCTCTAGTTTCTCATTTTTCACGTGTCTTTGTCTCTTCTCCGTCGTCAGACTTTTTAAATCCAGTCATCTTTCAGTCCTGACGTTACTTTCAGAGCTGTAGCTTCTGTCATGTTCTGGATCTTCCTCAAACGTGGAATAATCTCGTTGCACAGCCTTGCAAGATTTGTCGTGTTAAATCCAGACCCAGCTGAAAGACTTTTCACTACATAAATTTGAGGTGTAAAATCAACTTGAAAGAAAACTTTACTTCTGTTAAAGTTTGAGATGTTGCACCTGTCATAGCTTCACGTATGACATATCACATTCTAACTCAAACACAACTACCTACATGGACTCCAGCGTCCCCTTATCCATGTCAATGTGAAGGACACATTATAAACTGTACATCCTGGTGCATTGATATGAACCGTGGAAATGAATGTTTCATTTGAATAACAACCTAAGGTTGTACGAAACTTTATTATCAACCTGAGGAACAGATGCAAAATAGAACAAGTCCAAAGAGAAAGAGCATTGCTGAGTTTAAAGCTTGGCACTGATCTGCAGAGAGTTACGATCTCCTAAAGCCCGACATGGTTTCCAGGCTTCTCCACACCGCCCTGATGTCCTGCCGCTGCAGCTGCTCCTCCATCTTCCTCCTGTAGCTGGCCTTTCCCTCCCTGATCTTCCTCCTTAGCTCCTCAGCTCCTCCTTATTCCCTGATCTGAAAGCTGTCTTCTTCTCCTTCAGCAGAGCTTTAATATCAGGGTCAATCCACGGCTTGTTATTTGAGAAGCACCGTACCACCCTGAAGGGAACAGTGTTCTCAAAGCAGAAGTTTATGTATTCCGTTATGCAGTTTGTCATGGCATTGATGTCCTCCCCATGTGGATCACAGAGTTCTGTCCACACAGTGGTGTTGAAGCAGTCCCTGCCTTACTCTACACAGGCTGCCTGTGTACTGAAATGAAGGTTTCCTTTGAATTACAACCTAAGGTTGTATGAAACTTTATTATCAACCAGAGGAACAGATGCAAAACAAGACGAATCCAAAGAGAAAGAGCAGTGCTGACGTTGAGACTGAGTTTAAAGCTTGTCACTGATCTGCAGAGAGATACCATCTCCTGAAGCTTTCGTCCGTCTCTTTGTATCTGACAGTTGGTCTCTGTGGTTGCCTACAAACGTCCACCCGTGTACATTCCCCAACTTAAATGTGAAACAAGAGTAAAGTCTTACATCAAAGCTGTGATTTATGGATCGCCAAGAGTGAGGAACGTTTGAGAAACTCAGTGTTGGCGTCTTATGTCGACAAACTGCAGCTGCTTCCATCTCCCCAAAGTTGGTCTCACCCTGTTGATTTTTACTGTAATGAAATTCCAGCATGTCCTCACTTCCAAGGTCTAAAACTTGAATCAGTCCTCACAAAGACAGCTCAGGCAGACACTGTCAGCTGAGGAGGTGTCCTGTTTTATCATGAAACATGACGTCTGTCTTCAGGGTCACCAGTCCTCTGACGGTATGTGTGTTTGTGTGTTTGATCCTCTGCACGGCCTCATGCATTCCTGTTCTTGGTGACTGAAGACTGTTTATCTGCTACCGGCTGAGTGCGTTCACATGAGCGATTAGCTGCCGAAAGGTCCCGGAGACCGAGGAGCGCCGACAGCTGGCTCTGCAGGAGGCGTCGGATACCGGGTCAGGAGGAGCAGAGGAGGATGATGGGAAGTAGGAGTGGTATGAAATGAGAGACGTATGAAGTCTGTAGCTTCTCAGCTTCTTCTCATAATTTCCAACAAGTAGGAATCTTTTTTTTTTGTTTAATATATAACTGCTGGAAAAATCCTTCTTAGCTTGAGCTAAAAGCTCTCTTGGATCTGGTTCATGGTGCAGTCACAGTGGAAAGAAATTATATAATCATCTTGCATAATGACCAAAAAGCTGAAAAACCCAAATAAATGTCTCCAGTATAATACTAATCAAAATGCTGCATTATTTTTCCAACAAGAAAGAGGACTGAGGTTTACTGACAACCATCTTATGTAATAATGAGACATAGATCGTCTGCTTTAGTCCTTCTAGTGTTCTAGGTCATGTTCCTTTTTTCATCAGGGCCTTTAGTTGCAGACACAGATCACAAACACCATGTTACTAGACTTTAACTAAAAAAGTGTGCAGCTTTGAGAAGTAATCACTGCGAGCTGCACAGCAGTGACAAACCGACGGTTATTGATGATCCACAGAAAAAGCTCCTGGACATTCTGTGATTAACGTCAACTTTGAGGAAGCAACTGCAGACGCCAACACAGGGTTCCTCAAACGTTCTTTGTTCTTGGCAATTTCTGTAATGGACAGCTTTGATCTAATAGAACTGTACTTGGCCTGTGCATGAAGTAAAAGAGAAGCAGGTGAACTATCTGCGTTCATACACAAGCAATATGTTCTTAGGCAGTGGACGTACGTAGGCAACCGTAGCCCTGAACGTCCACTAGAGACCAACCGTCAGATACGAAGAGGATGACGAAGATTTAGCCGCATTAAGAGATCGTTACTGTAGTGCAGAAGAGGAAGAGCTTTGCTGAATTTGAGACTGTTTTGCATCTGTTCCTCGGGTTGATAATAAACGTTCATTTCACCTTAGAGTTGTTAGTCAAAGGAAAATCGTTCATTTTACAATCTTTAAAACTCCCAAGATTCATTTCAGTTCGCCAGGAAGTTTTCTCATACAACAGAAAGGTTTTACAGTGTCTAACGCGACCTTCACATTGGTGTGGAAACTTAACAGGATGTCCAGTAAAATCTGAGGCACTAGAGTCTATGTAGACTTGTTGAATTTGAGTGTTTAAGACTCGTTGGGAAGGATTTGTCCATCCAAACACACGTGATATATTCTTTATATACAAGAGTGGACGTTCCTATTCCGTGATTTGGTTAAACATTCAGGTTTGTGCCTTGCACTCTTTGTCCCCGAGCTCACACCGACTCCAGGTCAGAATATAAATGTATTGTGGCCGAGGTTGAACGTGTGAAAACTTATTTTGAGGAAAAGCTTTTTACGACCTAGAGCCTCTGATGCTCCACAACAACAGACACAAATCAGTCCGCCAGAATTATTTATGTCCCTGACGGTGATTCACGGGGATAAACACCAAGAAATTATTTTTGAATCTGGTTTGAGCCCCATCTGGTTAAGGACAAGGTAAGGAGAGGACGAGAGAGACAGAGACGAGACAGGAGTCATTCATCAGAATCATCCCTCTGACGACTCCACAGCATTTTCTCCCTCTGATGCTGAGGCTCACTGAGACCACTCAGGACGGAGATTCACACAGGAGGAAAGAAGAAATCAGTCTGGAAACAGCTTTCCCATTGTGTGACTTTAAAACCCTCAGATCCAGCTTCTGTCCTGGATGGACACACTTAATCTGATGAGATTAGAGGAGATAATTATCATGGAAAACCAACTACAAATTAAACAGTAGCACAAACTGGTGGCTAATCCTTTTAAAGTCCTCTGTTATTTACAGAATGGGGCCTCAAATGAATTTGTAGTGTCATATGATCAGAGTCCAAACAGTAGCAGCAGATAGAGACGTTGGACCTGAACCTGATTATGGTTGGTCAGTCATCAGATCTGACAGCTGCTGCTTGTTAACTCTGTTTACGAAGCTCAAATCCACCTCTGGCATCAGCCTAGATCTCACTGAGTCACATTTTATTTTAATCACCAAAAGGCATTTCTGCAGCCGTGACCGAGTCGTTCCGTCCGTCCACTGATTGAGAAGGAAATCATTTTCACCTGTTGGCACTGGTTTGTTCAGAAGCAGGAAAACCTGAGGCCTGAGTGAACGAAGGCAGCTTTACATGTGCAGGAGGTTTAACATCTCATGCACGCTGCACTCTAAAGAAAATAAATCACAGACAACAAATCTGAGAGAATGGGTTTTCATTGGCCACAGAGGCTGATCTATGTGAGCAGACAGAATAGAATGGAAGTGAGACATGAGCCTCTTACATATATCTGCAGGAGTTTAACTACAGAGCACCAGCTACCAGCGACGTCCGCCTGAACCGAACACCTTCTGACAGCCAGTTTGGTTTTCTTTTAATCCTTGTGAAGTTTTGCTGGAGCTGCACTTTCAACGATTCTGCATTTCAGTAATTTGACACCAGAAGAAAACAGCTTAAAAGTAGCTGACAGCTGCACAGAATGTGGAGTATAATTAAAGTGTTTGGAGACAGAACTGCTGAGTGAAGGAGAGTCAGAGAATCAGAGACTCAGTGAGAGACCGGTTCAGTCTTCTTCTTCTTCTTTTTTTTTGAGGCATGATGCAGCAAAAAGCTGAAAGCCAGAGGAGATGACAGCAGCTGTACTCTGCTGCACCAGCAGCACCAGGCTGCCAGAAATAGGAGACAGACTCCTTCAGTTTGCAGCGCCTCTGAAACAAACATTCGCCTTTTTACCTTTTTGAATTTTTTATGACAAGCGTATATCTCGTGTCTCTCGGCTGTTTCAAATGGGTTTCGCAGCGAGAGGAGGCAGGAATGTGTCATTGCTGACGTCTCTATTATTTAACCCCAGTGATGGAGGGATTAGTGAGAGAGCCAGAGGGTCTGAGGCTCCCCGGGGCCGAGTCAAAGCGGCTGCTTTATTTACCATGAACACATGACAGATACAGCAAGTGTTAAAATAGTTGCAGAGCTTCTTACTTGCTGAGCTGCACTTGCATTTTCTGTTGAATAAATACTATTTCTGGCACAACGCCACCTGCCACTGAGGTGCATGGAGGAGGAAAAGAAACTGTAGAAAGGTCAAGACTCCAGCAGTGATCGTAGTAAACGGAACAACTGAGGTGCACTGAGGTGTGGATTCATCGTGGAGGAGAAGAGCGTTGGGCAAAAATGTAATCCTGGTTTAAAAAGAACCAAATGAGGAGTTTCAGGTCAGGTTTTAGGTGTTTCAAATAGTGGAAATGAACTTCTTTGCAGAACTGAATGTTACTATTTCGACCAGGCCTTTTTTTTAAAAAAAAATTTTATTTTGTTTCTTGGCCTCCGTCCCTGCAGAGCAGAGCCAGGTGGATCCAGGACAGTATAATGGAAATGGGTTTAGGTTTCTTCTTTAACTTTCAGTGTCTGAAGTCAGAAGAAATAGCATTCAAAGAACAGCCCAGGCTTTCTGTCACTCTCTCTCAGAAGGAGCAGAGCCCACAGAGCTTCAAACTAAAGGTGTTCAGAATACATTTAACCAGCTGCATCACATACATTTCATTTAGCAGTTAGATTTGGAGGAATATCAAGTTATTGTAATGCCACGAGATATGAAATCTAGCAGGATTCATGAGGATGAAGAAGTGAGTGGTAGGATTTAGTTACTAAAATAAAGATGTAAAGTTGTTTTCTGTATTCTAAATATTTGAATATGACAGTATTTGGGACATTTAATGCATTTAATTAACTCCATTCAGTATCTGTTTCTGACTTCTGGTCAAACAGCTGCTCAAGGTTTTGCTTCTGTCAAGTGCTGTGGCGGTTGTTGGGGCCACGCTTGTGCAGAATACTGAGGTTGTGGGGCCTTAAAACTTTCTGAGGGTGAAAACCTGTTAAGATTTGGCTTTAGGTTAAAGAGCACAATGGGTTAGAGCTAGAGTAAGGAGCTAGGGGATGCATTATGTTAAGGGAAAGATGTTTTGATGATAAAAAAGACAGAACCTTTTGAGTGTCGTGACTGGGTTTAGATCTAATGACTCCTCTCAGCAGCAGCAGCAGCAGCAGCAGCGTGGTTCTCCTCTGACATGTGCTCATGTTTACAGTGTGAAAACCAAATGATTGATTCTCTCTCTGTAACAGTTTCTCGTTTTCCTGTCTCTCTCTCCTCAGACGTATCCCATGGTTCTTGAGTACCGGCCACGAATCGACTTTGGCTAAACCACAGCTGCAAGAAGAGGACCACACACACACACACATACACACACACAGTATGTATACACACATGTACACATGCAATGTTGACGAGACGATACGAGCAGCTACGTTACCCCACAGCGACATGCACACGGCCACAGTGTGCAGAGAAAGATTTAAATGTATTTTTGTACAGCCAATGATGAAGTGCATATGTTGTTATGTTAAAGAGCTTTTATGCTACATAGAATAATATATGCTATAATATATGATATTTTTAAATGTATGTCCCTGTGCCTAAAAACCTGTTCGGATCATAAATGAAGTAAGAGCATATCTCCACTTTGCCTGTCTCTAACTCTAACTGTAGATTAAATGTTGATTTTCTACCGTTGAACGTTGTTTTCATGTTTGCACGAAGCAGCAACAGCTAATCAACTAATTATTAACTTACGACAATGAAAACAAAAATTGCAGTTCCTCAAACATCCACTAAATGTTGGCTCCAGAAGCAAGTCAGTCCTCATAGACCCCCATGAGTAGCTTCTCATTTCTTCAACAACCATGTCTAAAGACACACCCTGTGGTCGTGGAAAAGATGTTAGTCTGTTTGAGAAGGGTCAACTCATTGGCATGCATCAAGCAGAGAAAACATCTAAGGAGATTGTAGAAACTACTAAAACTGGGTTAAGAACTGTCCAAGGCATTATTAAAAACTGGAAGGATAGTGGAGAACCATCAGGGTAAGAAGAGAGGCAGATGAAGTGATGCACCCATCATGCCTAGTGTCTACTGTACA
>JASGAT010369250.1:0-15191 GCA_030220025.1 Chelon auratus | reverse complement strand
GAGGAGGAGGAATCACAGCACTTTTTTCTTCACTGATGACAATAAACTTAAAATTGAAGGTTTAGTTAATAATATCACTTTACACTGAACACTTTATTAATTTAACTGGCCTCATCTCAATTCGTGTTTTCATTTTTTTCAGTGACAAATTTTGTTGGATAAATATGCTTTTGTGAGATTCAGTGTTGTGTCTTTTTTTCTTTCCTTTTTCTTTTTCTTTTTTTTTTTAATGCTGAATTTTGCCTGCCAACACTCTGACTCTCCATAGCACAGCCTATCTAGGGCAGCCTTGATTAGCGACTGATCACAGAGGGGAGAATTGTAAATGTTACTATGTAGGTCACAGCAATAACAACCCTTATGGCTTGATGCTGCTTATTTACAAAGCTGGAACCGAATGATGCTTCAGTGCCGTAGCTCTGCATCTTTGATGTAAAATCAAAGGGTTAGAGAAAAGCGGAGCATCACCGTGCTATGTCTCCCGAATATTTCACCAGTGCATGCACACTTTTCATTTTGATTGTTTGATTAATTAAATTCCCCCTGGCTCTGTGTTATTCATTATTCATTCCATAATTATTTTAATGCTAATTTGATGAGGTTTCATTAATGTATGCATGGCGTTTAGAGGCAGGTTCAGCGTTTTCTGGCAGCAGGAAGAAAGGTTTCCAGACAGACAGACAGACAGACAGCAGCGTGCTGTTTGGTGATTTGTTGCTTTCACAGCAACAGACCCACAAAATCAGGAGCCGCACGTGTGGAGCAATCACATGTGGCTGAAACTAATTGGGAAAGAATAGCAACAGAAATAAAGATGGCGAACAGTTGTTGGGAGCGTCCCTGCTTCAGCCTCTCGATAAATGAGCAGGATAATAATGTGGCGCTGATCTGCTGACAGGCAGGCCGCTCCAGCTGTTCCCATAATTCGACAGGTATTACGCTTTGGCCCTTAGCGGGCTGCCTCAGCAGACTGGCACTTAATTAGGCAAGGATTAAGGGCAAAACAGCCTCATTTATGTGAATTGTATCATAAATACAAACTGGCTGCCCTTTTTCCTTCGGGGGGCATCTGGGGTAGATTTGAAAAACGCAGAGGTTGCTGAAATGAAGATGCTCGGGGCCTTTAACTCCAGGTTTCTCAACAATGAGGGCTCTTCCCCCTGCTGAGGGGTGCTCTTTTTAAGCACACGCTTTAACCCCTCAAATCCAGGGAGACGGAGATGAAACAGCTTGATTTACATTTAATTCAGATTATGTAAATATACTGGTCGTGTCCCAAACCAAACATGGGACACAATGCAAGCTGCCTGCAGCACACAGCAAAGACGACCCCTATTGTCATTTAAATGTGGGGAATAGAATATGGTCTGGGCATTTCATTGAACTCTCGATGAGCTATAATATGTGGTTTCAACAAATACAACAACTGCTCTTTATGTTCAGTTGGTAACCTCTACATACTATCACATTAGTCTGTTTTGCATCTGCTCTGGAACAGAGGGCAGCTGGGTGGCATCTGGCTCTGCCACCAGGGATGTGCATGGGTTTAATAGCATTATAGGGGGGTATCAGCTCAGCTATCGCTAAGTGAACGGGTGGAGGCAGATCCTCGGCGGGCATGTGCACGTACATGGAGTCAGCTCGACTCTGCCAATCCTTCCCCTGGGCACTGCCTCTCCCTGGTGCGTCTGCAGGCACCAGGACGTCTCATCCATTAGTCTCCGCTCACATTAGTATGCAGGAAGGTCTATTCAGGGTAGCAGGCCTGTTACTGCACGAGCAGGTCTTGCTGCATCACTCAATCCTGCTTCCTGTGTGAATGTGCTTATTTTGTTATCAATATTTAATGGTGGCTCAGTCCACGCAGTGCTGATGAGACAAGGCTGTACATCCTGGTAATAGAGTAGCAGCTTTCTTTGTTAGTCAGCACTTGATGTTCTCCGGTATTCAGATCCTTTCTTTAAGGAAAAGTAGAAATATTCTCCTTTTAGTCCTGCAACAGACTCCTTTCACATATGTATAGCAGTAGTAACATTTTGCAAATGAGAGTTGATAGATAAATATAATGGAGTCAAAGTAGAGATGTAATGAGTATAGTACTAAAAATAAAATATTGTGAGGTGCAATATCTGAGGTGCAGCAGATATTCAGTTCTGACTAAGATGTCGTAATAAAAGTTTGCAGCATAAAGGAGAAATACTGTTTTTTACAACCTGGACCTTATTTCTGGCATAAAATACGATCGTTTACTCACCCATATAACTTTTGTGTAATTTGTAGTCGTTCAGGAGATATTTAGATCTGCGTATATCCACATAGTGGGAGTGACTGGGGCACCGAAATGCAGCCTCTAAATAACACATTATCTGACGCGAAACTCGTTCATTTCACCAATATTTTGTTATCATACACTAGTGCTATTCCCCGTTGAGTCCGGAGTTACCTGTTATCTGTTATCTGGGGTGTGTAGATTGACCTACAGAACCCGGATGATGTCTTCTGACCTGTAATTTGCTACTGGTTCGTCCACAACCTCAGAATCAGACAAATATTCAGCCATGCTGCAAAATACTAGCAGTAGCAAATTACAGTTAAGCAAGTCGACCGTCACGGCTTATTTAGAGGCTGCGTTTCGGTGCCCCAGTCACTCCTACTATATGGATATACACAGATCTAAATATCTCCCAAAAGAATACAAATTACACACAAGTTATATGGGTGAGTAAACGATCATATTTTATGCCAGGTTGTAAAAAACAGTAGTTCCCCTTTAAGATGAGTGAATCAGATCAGTTTTCCTCTCATGTCTTTTTTTTAACTCTTTATCTAAACCATGTTTTTCCACTTTTACCTCACTTCTGTGACAATCTCTTACCTCTGTGTCCTTCCCTCAGATCATCACCTCGACTCTGTCATGGTTTTAAACAGCAGCTAAATAAAGACTCAGCGGTGGCCTCTGAGCATCTAGGTTTAAAACTGATAGATAACTTCCAGAGAGGTGCATGTCCTGACTCTAGCTGGTATTTCAGTGCTGTTACTGTCACTGATTTGTCTCTTTTGTGTCTCTTACATCTGTTTTTCCCCTTATTGAGCTGTTTTCTCACCATAGCTTAAAGGAGACGTTCGTGATATTTAATTCTAATAGTCTTAGGAAGACTACAAGGCCATTCATTGATCCTTGTAGCCAAAGTCTGACATAGTTAGTTCCTCCTTCCTTCTTTACTAGACACATTGTCTTTTTTCAGTCCATAACACACAGTCACACTGTTTTGCCTTTGATTTATCTTGTGATCCCTCGTGATGGTCCTGACCGTCACTGCAGCGTCATAATGTGCTGGTGAAAAAAGTTCCGTATAAATTCTTATTTACTCCTGACTGGTGTAGCAGTTCAATGGATGTAAATGATGTCACTAAATAAGACAGTGATCATACTGCTTGTTGGAACCGTTCAAAAGGCCAGAAGGACAAGCAGGAGTTCAGGAAACACTTAGAGACAGATTTATCAAATGCACAAGTTCCTTTTCTTTTGATCAAAATGAGACAAAAAAGCTCCTTCCTACCTCTTGTCTTTGTTCGTGACATTGACTGTTAGAACGCCAAAGCTGCCTTGTTATTTGTCTCTAATTAATAATTGATCAGCACCGATTACAGCCGTGGTGGTGGTGTGTTCTGATCTCAGCGTGAGGACTAATTATTTCTAAGTGATCTGGAAAGCGTGGCATGGAGGTGCCCGCTTGAAGGCATGTCTGAAGTGAAGTGTTGATTGACCTTTCTCTTCGACATGCCTACACAAGGGAATCCACCTCCAGATGTGCTGATCAGTGCAAAGTCTTATTGATTGTCAGACAGGATCTGAGGATCGATTTCACCTCAGGAGGTGTCAACAGGGATTCCTAATAACTTTAACAATTAAAATATTTATTATATGTTTATTTCCCCCCCAAAAAAGCAGCTGTTTCTTATTAATGCTGTGCTCTTTAAAAAGCCTTAAAGCATCATTTCTGTGCTCATGACATTGACTTTGCATTACAGTGTCAACCTCCATGTCCTCCGCCACTTCAGTCCCCCTCCCCCTCTCCTGCTCCCTGCGCAGTGACCAGCATTACTGATTGCTCCTGTATCATTGTAGGCACAGTTGTGTTGATTTATTGGCTCTGCAGAGATCTTGATCCCCCTCATTAGCTCCTTCATTACGCCGTCGATCATTTCATGGCGGGCCATATTGTACGCTGAGTTTTATTGAGCCGGCTCTCCTGGCACATTTTAGTGGTCGGTGGTTATTGTGATAGATTCCTTTTCTTCTTAACGTTTTATCGTCACTTTTTATTCACTTTTGTTCCCAGAAATTAAGCAAAAACAGCTCGAGCTCTAAAAGTGTTTCCCTAAAATTACGTTATGGGCCATATATAATTCAGACATGGGATAAATCAGACAAAACAGCTATGGACTATAAGTCAGTCTACTGTTACTGTTGTTTTTGCTCGTTCAGGTTGGACAGATTCTGTGTGTTCTGGGTGTAAAATGTCAGAGACAGTGAAAATAATCCATTGTACTTTCATAAAACTCAAAGAGAAAGCTTTGAGCTTGATTACGTCGTCCACACAGAAGATAAATACTGGTAATCTAATATAATCTGATATAGAAACAACAGAAAATCCTCATAATTGATGTTGCATCCCATTGCACCTTGCACCTTGCAGTTGCAGTGCAAGAGTCTTTGAGTATGCATGGGCCGCATTCTCATGTCATGTCAATAAAAAACATTTACATTTTACTTTCTAAATGACTCCCTTGCAATGAATTCTAATGTATGCATCATTCGTCTCAGGTTTGATTCCCTCTCATGCATGAGGAGTGCAGCTTTGCTCAAAATGACCTTGCAGGGTGTCGTAGGTGAGAGTTTCACATGTATGCAAAACACCTATTTTCTACTGTCACTCTGCGTTACATCAATCAAGACACACTATGCTGTTTTATTTAGTTTTAATAAATCATTTTCTTTTCATCAGTAACCATAATAAGTCATCTTTCCATAAATTCTCACCTCCACTGTCTGTGATCGGGTCACTGCATCTCCTATTCATCAGAATCCATTAAAAAAAGAAGAAGAAACACTATTTTTGTCACGACAGACGTATCTTCCAGCTTCTACTGCACCAGCTCCAGTCAGTCACCCTTTAATGGGATTTTCATGAATCACTAAATGGGTTTAAAAACTGCTTTGCCCCAATGTGAATTTCAGAAATCCTAATGTGGACTTTTGGAAAATACGCTCCAGATTCACACGATTTGACAGAATTACTTCCCTTTCAGCGAGCTCCTGCGCGTCCTCACACCCATTTTCTCTGAACAGTTAAGTCGGGGCTGAGCTTGATGAAGTTAATGGGATTACAGAAGAGGCTGCTAACCGTGGATTTAACTATCAAACGCTCAAGAGCGACGGCGAGCTAATGGGGGCACTTCTCATCACACGTGAAGGGGGGAGCCTGATTGCTTCGGTTTTATCAGATGACACCAGGGACTGCGGGGTCACTGCTTTTATCGTCGTATTAAAGCGCATATTATGCCGCTCGTGCTCATAAACACAACTGTCTAGGTGAAACGAGGATTGTGTCTGTCTGACAAGTCTGTGGGGACGTCAGAAACGTCTCGGCTCTGCGGTGCCAGCTGTTGACAAAGCTGTGAGTCAGAGCTGAGAGAGGGACAGCCATGATTCCAGGACATATACTGTCATCACTTGTCATCCACTGTTTCCATAATCTGTCATTTCTGGGGTTCTGTGTTTTACTCGTTTTAAACAATGAAAAGATCAAAACCAACAATTGGTGTCATGGTGTTGAATTCTGAATGTTTTGTGTAACCTTGCTTGGTTTTTCCTGTTTCCTGTTTTATTTTGTGATCAGTTTTCTTGTTGGATTTAAGTTTTACTTCCTGTCTGACTGTTCCCGCCTCTGTGATTCCACTCACCTGTCTTGCGTTGTGTCTTCTGTCTGCATGCTCCTCCCCTCATTGGTCTCACCTGTCTCTTGTTGTTCCATCATCTCTTGTGTGTGAGTGCATTTAAAACCCTGCATTTCCCGTTGTCTTTTGTCAAGTTGTCTGTGATTTTACCCGTTTTGTTGTCTTACTGTCTGTTTCCTTTTGTTTTGGCGTGTTTTTGGAGTTGTGTTTTTAGATACTCTACCTTTCCTGCAGCGCCTTTTGTTCCTCAGTTTGTGAGTTTTTATTAAAGTCATTTTGTTGCCTGCCTCCCCTTGGTGTCCTGCATTTGGGTCAATACCCCACCACTTATCGTGGCAACAGTGACACTGATACTAACAAACGGTGCCTTTCTATCCAAAGCCTGGCTTTATTTCTTGACTTTAGTTCTCTGTGCTGTAGCGCTCCAGAGCTGCTGTAATGAGTCACATTGCACAGAGTGACATTTACATCCACTATAATAATTATATAGTTTATTTTAGAGTGACGCCCTGCTTCTGTGAATTCTAATATCAAATTGTGGTTTTCAATTGATTCCTAAAATACATTATTAAGTCCAGTTAGAGTGAAGATGGTCAGGCTTCCCTTTTATACAACTTAACCCTCACCTGTTTGTTTTTTGTAATTTCTATTACTTACAACTGACCGTGAATGCAATAGTCTTCTTTTTGTTTTGGCTGTTCCTTTTAAAGGTCGCCACAGCAAATCATCTGCTTCCATCTAACCCTCTTTTGGTCTTCTTCTAGACCTCCTGCCTGGAAGCTCTAACCTCAGCATCCATTTCCAACATTCAAATAACGTCTCTGACAGTTTAAAGACACAAATTCACCTCAGTGTAGCGAGATATCCTCTGGGCTGTAGGATTTTTTTAGTGAATGTATTTCATCGTTTAATATTATTTATTCAGACACATTTTAACAGTCTCGACTGTCAGATTAATCTTGGAGGAATTTGCTTTGTTTTAAATCTGGACATGGGTGACAGGGAGATTGCCTTTATTGATCTACTGTCACAGTTTTGTCATCCTGATAAGAGTAAATATGTGTATCCTCTCAGCTCTGGTAGTTAGATCAGCCAGTATAAAGAGCAAAAGACCTTGTTATCCACTGGGAAATGGTATAAAGTGTTTGCAAGTGACAGTTCACATGCAAAATAACCTTAATAAGACACGTTTTCTTCATGATAAATGACTCTTTAGATGCTCAAACTATAAACATCAGCTTGTTCTCGAAACAGCAAAAACACCCTTTGTTTTAACTGACATGAAAACATGACATCTCTTTAAACAAAGAAATCTTTCATCTAAACCTTTTAAGTGTTTCAAGTGAATCGAGGAGCAGACGCACATGAATTAGATTCATCCAAACAGCGAAGCCAATCATCTACATCGGTGTTTTCACGCCTTTCACATCCTTTTTATTCCCTTCGTTGCGATTTAATGTGGAATTCTACGTCAGTTTTTCACATTTGACTCCTTTACTCCATTTGAACATGTCATGTTCAAAAGCAGCAACAGAAGTCCTGATGCAAGGCCCACATTAAATTTAACTGATATGAAACAGGCATATCAGGCATTTTGAAATAATAATCACAGTCTATAACCTTAAAAAAATCCCAGATCTGTTAAAGTTTCAGATATGTCCTTGATAATCCACAGTTTTACGTCCTTTAATATCTCGCCCTCGTCCCAGACGGTCGTGAAGATTGCAGCGCTGCAATGATTGTTGGTACTGATTAGCAGGCTTGCAGCTGCTTGCTTTCACGACAGGGAATGAATTAATCAAGTCAACAAAGACAAGCTAATCACTGTTTTTTAACATTCGCCCATTAAATGAAGTGATGGCTAATTATTGCTTGGGCTCTAAGACAGGCTTTCAGGAATTTTTAAATTGCTTTGAAGTCAGATATCGACTTTGACTGATTTCAAAAAGATCTCATTGATGATAAGAATTTTTTTTAATCTGTTTATGCGCACAGAGATACAAACAAATCCCCACTTTATCTCATCTATAAAAAGTGTGTCGGGGCATGTTAAAGGGTTAGTTCACTCAAATCACAACAAAACATTTGCCTCCTTTGCTAAATAGTTTAGCTGTGGTTTTTCCAGGTTTGGGTGTATTTGTCTAAGTCTGGGATTTCTCTCTCCGCTGCAACACAATCAGGATGAGTTACAAAACCAGAGTCTCTTATGCAATGACCCAGTTACTTTGTGTAATCCAAAGAACCGTTTTCATCATGTCCGCTTCTTCAGTGGTGAAAAGGTCAATTGAAAACCAATGCACTCACCAAGAAATAATCTCTGTGAAAGCTGTTCACTGTGTGTTCTGCTGATTATCCGGAGCAACCATGAACAATACGCCGCTCTTGTAGTGTTCAAGTGCACCGCAGACATAATTTGAGTGCGTGGTAAGATACCATGCAAGTGAGTCTCTTCATTTTTGGGTGAACAGACCCTCAAAATAATTGTTAAACATGTTTCTGAAACAAGAATTAATAGCTAGAGAGAAATCATCAGACTCTTAGAATGCCATAATAGGTTTAACATTGTGTTCCAGGTTCCTGTGAGAGACTGTTCCTGTTATCCTGACACGTTCTGGACTGTCCCTGTGTAAACATGCATCTCTGGTACAAGTAAGCCTGACATATATTGATCGGCCCCTTTATTACATTTATATCTCACTGCAAACCAACCTAAAGCCTTTCTATAGTAGGTCAGATCTCAAATTGCACTTCTCTTCTGTCCCAGTGGTCTGGAAAGTAATAAAGAGGAATTAGGGCGATTTTAACCACAATCATTCTATCCACCTCATAAGCCAGCCCTTGTAAAGACTGTCCGCTCATTGAACTGTGGATTGTATCTGAGCTGACTGTACAGCCTGATATGATATCATGGAGGACTGTGCCGTTACATGATGGAATTTACACAGCGGCACAGAAATGTTTTAAAGAGGAAGCAAACGTATTTTTTACAATATTTTGCAGGTAAAAAAAAAAAAAAAAATGCAAAAATGAAGGAGACTACTACATTTCTGCATTTTTCATTTCCCATTTCTAATCAGTTCAGAGCTTCCTGAGTGACTAGTTGTTCAAAAATAATAAATGGATTCGGTGTCAGTCTGTTTTCCTCAGCATGAGGAGAAGATTTCTGGAGCGGGCAGACGGAAAAAAAAACAAAAACCTCTGCAATCAAAATGAAAAATGGCTTCCACATCGCTGCTTCCAGGTTGGGATCTTCCCACCAGGATGAGAGCAGCCATTTAAATGTCAGTTCACATGATAAAAAAAATAAAATAAATAATGCTTTGTAAACGTGGTTGGATTGTGCATCAAATTCATAAACAGAAAGATTAATTTCGGTTGAGGTACAACAATCATATCACCAGGTTCATCGGATATGGTTTTCAAGGTCAAGAATAAAGTCTGAAACTCAGCTTTTAAGCAAACATGATGAGATACCACTGACTGTATATAAAGATGGACAAACTCTTTGTGTTGTGAAGCTCAAAATGGTGACTCCATCTAAGCCCTGACTAATTTAAAAATACCCACCTGTCATGCAAAGCAGCTACGCTATTAATTATGTATAACTTTAGACCTTGATATAATTTAATCTGGTGTTGTGAAAAAATCCATCCCATACAGAACAGTTACAGTAAACGTGTTTATTTCTGCTGTAAACTTGGGCATTTTAACATGGAGATCTTCATGGACTCATTTTTTTGTAGGCAGCCTCAAGTGGCCACTCTGGGAATTGCAGGTTTCAGAAATCTAAAATATTTAACAGTAGCACATGCAAAGTGTCAGTAATGCAGCAAACTAACTCAGTAATATGTCCTATACAATAATATTTACCTATAGGTATCTAGCATTAGTAAATGTACTATTTGTGAGAGGAGACGTGTTATTTCTTCTCTCAAATCTTATTTTGTCTTCCTTTAAAGTTCCAATATGCAGGATTTAGGCAGATAGGTTTGACACAACAAACATGTTTCTGTTTCTGTTTTCATGTTTAATCGTCTTGTGTTTTCTTGTGTCACAGAATGAGACCTTCATATACGTTAGGAGCAGGTTCTCTATCGCAGACTTTCTGTTTCCACAATGAAGCATTCTTCCCCTTCACTGCTAATTAGGTTGGCTTTGTTTATATTTCTTCAAGTTTGGGGATATCTGTCACAGTCTGTGATCTCTGCCTCCACTGCAACATAAAAAACATCATGAAAATTGATTTAAAAAAAAAAACAAAAAAACTCTCTAACTCTCAGTCTCTTATGCAATGACCCAGTTACTCCGTGTAATCCAAAGAGCAAAGTGCTCATTGCGACCGTTTCTTCAGTGGCTAAAAGGTCAATTGAAAACCAGCGTTATGTACTTACAAAGAAATAATCCCTGTGAAAGCTGATCACAGTGGGTTCTGCTGACTATCCGGAGTAACCGTCCAAGATGCACCATGCTTGTGTTGTTCAGCTATTTATCACAACTATGAGCCCTGCAGACGCAAACGACCCTTAAAATGATGGCCTGGTGGCCATCGGTTAATGATGTAAGCTGTTTAGATGAAGCATATTTAACGCAGGTGATTAAGTGTCTCTTTCCTGAAAAAGGAATTAATCACCAGATTGGGCCTTTCATATCTACGTAGGGAGCGAGCCCTCTTCCACAGAGTCTGCCATAGTGTTGCCGTGTTTCTACAGTAGCCCAGAGTGGGCACACCAAGCTTTCACATTTTTATTGAGTCCTTAACTCAGAACTCTGAGCTAAAAGTTAAAAGAATGTGAAAGAGGCTTTGTACAAAGCAATGACATTGCAGACAGTTTCTGTAAAACTAGTTAATTTAAACTGAGAAAGTACAGACATTTGCCTGTTTGTGTTGAACTTTAACACTGATTCATCATGAGTTTGAGTGCAGGTGGTTTACTCATCCGATACATACAAAAGGATGGTAAATTAGCTCTCACAGAGGAGGAAAAAAACAGCCCACACAAAACAGACAAGCAGCCAGAGGCAAGCGAGGCAGCGTGTCGACAAAGAGCGAGATTGTCCCTGTTTAACAGTGCAGGAAGAGATTACGTAGAGACTGACAATTTCACATCACTTTGAAATAAATGTAGAGAATGGTTCAGGGCAATCTTTGCAGATGAATAACCTCCGTAGCAAACGTTCCCTTCCCTCTGCAGTGTTATGTATTCTCACAGTACAAGGGACTCATAAACAAGGTTGGTGTGTGTGTGTGAGTGTGAACTTGAGCAGTCAAAAACAAAGAGCAACTCTGTTTGAAATTCCTGGCAGATTACAGTCGTTAGCTCGCTGCTTGTGTAATCTCTTCTTCTGGATGTTGTGTAAAGTGAAGGTGGTTTTCTTTCAAATGTGCAAATACAACAACATTATCACTGTTAAAATTCTAGTTTCTTCTTTGGAAGCATGGACTGTTTTTGTGTCTTTGATATGTTAACAAGCAGGCAGCACGGCGCAGCCACCGGTTCACCAGATGTCCACCAGTCGCTCTCTTCTGCGTAATTTTGACTGATTTGATATTCATGGCCTGCTGATTTGAAAACTGCCTCAAGCCAAATGCCTTGTTTTGTGGAGATATACATTCATATACTTTCATTTCCATCAGCTGGCTTGTTTATGCAGCAATCACTGTCAATCATTTTGCCTTTGCCAGCTGCCATGTTACCACAGCAATGCAGTATAAGGAGGTATGCCATTAGTATAACTTTGGTACCGCTGTTAACGACTAAATAATGATTAATATACATTATGTTCAACTGTTTGGCCTCTACAATCTTATTACTCGGATCTGGGAACACAACAGCATTGTTGAAAAAGGCAACGGACATTAAATAATGAGATATGGTGGACAATTTTAAGTGAACCAGCAGTTTAGCCAGATTATCTTGATCACTGTATTTGGAGGTGAACCCAAATCTGATCAAGAGCACAACAATCCATTGTTTCAGAGAAAACTGTGTGCAAAACCACAGCAAATGGAGAGGGACGTTTACAAAGAACATTTCATCTTAATTTTATATTCCAAATAGGTTTGGCAAACTTGGAGGTTTGAATATAACGTTGAGAGAGTTTCTAGCATACAAGGTTACGAGTTATTTTGGCTTTGTTGCTGTTTTTAATAAAATAAATTGGGGAGTACAGTGTTTTTTATTGTTGGTGGCAGTCTAAAAAAGTCTACAAAATCAAAATTAATTGTACAAATTCCTGGAATTTCCTTCAGAGCATGATTGCTGACTCGATTTTAATAAAATGCAGAAAGGTTTGATGAAAAGCAACAGGCTGTTTTTAAAGAGAGCTGCTATGAAAGTTCTCCAGTGTAATGATTTTTCCAGCCTACGCTTCATTGTGCAGTGTGAAAACCAGAAACTGACAGACGATAACAAGCATCACGCGTGCATCTTCAATTTACACCTGGTAGCAGCTATTTTAAGGCGCTTGGTGTGAGCTCAGTCTGCTGTACGATCATATCAGCATGTAGCTGTCTGCATTTTTGGATGAGACATGAGACTGTTTTGAGTTCAGCAGTAAAACTGTCCCCTCAAAGCACCAAAGCAAATGTTAGCAGCCTGCAAATCATCAGCATGTTGGCATCATCACTGGTTGTTTTAACATTTAGCTCTAGATAGCATGGCTGTAGATTATTTTTGCCTTGCTGGAATACCTTTGTATGATCTGACAGAAAAAACATAAATATTTCAGTTTCTTTTTAACCAAGCACTCACTCTGTTGCTTCGAAATGCAACGTGTTTTCCGTGCAGTGCAGTATAAAGCGCAGTAATCAAATTATTCATACATCAGCTCCTCCGAAATGTCTATTAACACTTGCCTACTCTTGGGATCGATCTGTCAATTTTCGTTGGTAAGACAACCAGCAGTGGAGTAAATAAAAGAAGCCCACTGGCTCAGAAACATTGTTCTCATGGGAACCCGACTCTCCAAACAGATGCTGTTCTTCTGCAGAAAGTGAAACATAATAAGACACAATATGCTCAACACTCCACAGGTTTGTTTCCTCCAGCCAGAGCAGACAGCGAGCAGCTTACTGATCAGGAAGTCGAGACCTGCTGCCAAATTGTGACTCTAAGCCACCTGTCCTAAAACATGGAAAAACAAGCTACAGGAGCACTGATCTCTTTCTTTTTTTCTTACATTTTTATGTTGTATAACAAGTTCATACAATGTGTAGTGAGGCCAGTCCAAAGCTAGATTCATGGTCAGATTAGATTAGAAAACGCTATAGGTAACTAAATAATGCAACGACACAGACTGCAACAACTCCACATCTTCAGTGGCAAAATCTCCCTCAGTCAGCTCAGTGAGTGAGCGTCTTTTCTCTTTTATGAGTTGCAGTGATTTTAGTGAAAACTATTCGCTCAAACACAGCACCATAGAAATCCCACTGAGAAGCGTTTAAGTGGCATAATTACAGAACGATGCCAACTCACCAGTGCACAAGTATAAATGCTCTCAACGGTGTAGCCCACTTGCGTAGGCGATGGCAGAGGCACTGCGTAGATCTGACGTAGAAGCATAAATCTAGTTTCATGGCTGTATCATTATCTAAAGGACCATTTTGCTCACCTAGTGCAAAAAAATAAAAATCACCCCTCATGCCAAAACAGGAAGTGGCCATGTATGTACTACTCACATATTGTTTCCTATATTGTTGTTTTTTTAATTTCTTGGTATTTTCTTTCATTTCTTGATGATTTAAGTAATCTAGCAAAGTTATGATACTATTATTTAAGCCTGATCATTTCCATGAAATAAATACTCCAATTAAACCAAAGTTAAGTAGTTATTTTGTATTATGGACAGCTTGATTCTTCACATACTCTATGTTTAAGTACCATTAGACCAGCTGATGATATATTTGCTTATAATTAATGGTAAATTATATCCCTGTTTCAAGGAGAAAATCTATAAAATGGTGTTACTGCCTTTTTATATGCTTAAGTCATTGAATCTTGAGTCGTTTCTGAGTGTCCTTGTGTTCAGTCAACCATAAAGCAAAAAATCTATATCAAAATGCCTGTACTTTAACTGACATGACAAAAGATATGACTGGCAAATATGATGTAATGAGCATGAAATAATTATATCCAGCTGCTAGAAAAAAAAATCATTGTGGTCTGATGTCTGTTATTGATGAAAGAACAAAATTGTGAGTGCTGATCATAAAACCTCTCCGTCCTTCGGGAAGCCACACTTAGCCTTTGTCTCCGCAGAGATGCGGAGGAGTAAGGTACAGTTACATAAGAGCAAAAAATATATAACTGCTCCATCCAATTATGAGAACAGCGTGTGACGCTCTCCACTCACGTCGTTGACGCTGGAAACTCCAGTAGCTTTTAATGCATACAGTAGAAGCATTTAATAGCTTCACACGTGCATAGTTTGATTTATCTTTTGAGAAAAGAAAAAAAAACACATAGAACTGTTGAAAACATTAGGTGTTTTAATAGTATATGTATTTATAGGAATTATTTAGGGGTACTTATATCTACAAAGCTCTATAAATATATATATAAAATCTGGCTGGTCCTGGTTCCTTTGTAGTTCTTGATTTTTTTCCTTGCTGCTAGCAGTGGTTAGCAACAAGGCTTCTGTTCTGCTATGCTACTAGAATTCGTTGTTATGCTGCTGCTGCCTGTTGCTGTGCTACTAGTAATAGAGTTAGCAACATAGCTACTCCTATGCTGCTAGAAGTTGTTGTTATGCAGTGAAATTAACAATGTGGCTACTGCTATGCTACTAGTGGTAGAGTTAGTAACATAGCTACTGCTATCCTGCTAGCAGTAGAATTAGCAACATAGCTTCTGATATGCTACCAGAAGTTGTTGTTATGCTAGCAGTATGAGTTAGCAATATGACTACTGCTATGCTACCAGTAGTATAGCAGGGCTCTCAAGTTTTGAAGACAGGCAAGAGTGACATCCCCCCCCCGTCGTCGCACCAACCCCCAAAAGGCGGCCGGGTTGGATGGTTGTGGGAATGGGGGTGATATATTAATAATATAATAATATTATTATTAGCCTATTAGTGTTTTTGTTGTTGTTAATATGATTAATGCACCTATGGCCAGAATATAATTATAAAATAGGACATGATTTTAAAAGTTACTTCGACTATGCAATACACTTTAATTTATTTAGTGCTAATTTATTTATTTAGTCAGTCATCATCGTGTGATATAACGT
>JASGAT010369234.1:0-16428 GCA_030220025.1 Chelon auratus | reverse complement strand
GTATCGGCCTTCAAAATCCTTTATCGGTCGGGCTCTATTACTCATGTTTCAGTCTATGATTGGTTTGATTTTGGCAGAAAAAGAGACACTTTCACAATGTTAAACACACACACACAATGTTACAGAGAAAACATGAAATGTGTTTTCTTGTGCCGTTTTCTTGACTATTTTGGTGGGAGATTTAACATGCAATGCTCTGAAACATGCAGTATGCAGCTGTTGTCCACTCATGATTTGGCAACCAAGCTAACTAGGATTACTGCACAATGCAAGGACAACACGGGCCTATAGTCTCATGTTATTTACAGTTTTTTTAACATGATAAAAGTCATTTTATAACTATAATGTGCACGTTTAGACATAACACGCCAAGAAATGCAACAAACTGGCTAGGAAAAGAGGGGAAGAAGAAGAAGAAGAAGAAGAAGAAGAAGAAGCTGGCAATCATGCATGTAAATAAAGCAAGCTGGAAACGGCTTTGTAAATATATTTGTGAGGACGGAAATGTATTCCATCCTTGTTTGTCAGACCTCAAGAATACACACAAGCAGATCAGTTGGGTTTCAGCATTGGTTTGTTTGTTAGCCTGCTGAAAATATCCACTTCATACACCGATCAGGCATAGCATTATGACCACCTTCCTAATATTGTGTAGGTCTCCCTTGGGCCTGTGACTCATCAGAGAATGGACGTGGGCCTTCTGAGGGTGTCCTGTGGTGTACGGCAACAGGATGTTGTTAGTGGGGGCTTTTGAGGGGAATGGCCTCTGTGGATCATCCCACAGATACTTGATCAGTTTGGGATCTAGTGAATTTGGAGGCCAGGTCAACACCTTCTGCTGTTTTTAATGTTTTTTGAGTTGTTCCTAAAGCGTTTTTGTGTGTGTGTGTGTGTTTGCTGCTGCCTTAAAGGAGTGTCATTGCTAATGGGGTGGGGGTTCCTGGTCTGGTCTAGGTGGGTGCTACATGTCTAAATAACATCCACTCTAATGCCAGGTCCAAAAGTTTCCCAGGAGAACATTGAATTGTCACAAGATGGTCAATGTTATTCACTTCTTCTGTCAGTAGTCATCGGTGTCTAATCGGTGTCAGTAAGGGTACTAAAAGAATGTTTGATCAATATAATATCATTCAGATTATCGTTCATTACACCCATACAGCAGCCAAGAAAAAGCAATTCTTTCCTTTGAGACATTCCCCAAAAATAACAACCCAGCGATTCTCTCTCACCATCTCTCTTTCTGCTGCTGAAACCTCCGCATCCCACCTTCTGCGGCAACACCAGACCGATATTTCAGTCTGATTTGAAATATTTCACATTCCTTTTTTTTTTCTTTAAGTAATTCGCTCTCAATTTTTAGCCCTGGCAGGAGCCACAATGAGCAGCCGAGCCCACACACACACACACGAGCGCGCGCTTACACAAACACACACAAAATGAGGCGTAAAGTTAATTAGACATGGCGCTCAGAGAGAGCGTCTTCCTACTGTGACACAATCATCTACACTGCACCTCTAGGGAAGAGAAGTGCTGCGAGTCGATGTGTCTGAGCATTAATATGTACACAAATACACCCACACATGGGCTTATATACGTCTAAACGCACATATAAATGCAAGCAGAGGGAGAAAATATAAATCAGTATACAATCAGATGGATAGCGAACACACACGAAAGTTTCAGTGTCAGTGCACTGCTGTGAAACTACCTAAATTACAGCAACACGCAGAGTTGAATCATTACCGGCCTCTTAAACTACTCTCAAATGCTACATAAACAATCCAGTGAAGGGATTTCATCAACTAGCTCCCCTCACGTTCTCTGCTGCTTTCTCACCAACTTGTAATGTCTTTCTTTGTTTGCGTCAGGGTGGAGGGAGACCGCAGCGTCTTTGTCCAACATCTTCCCGGTCATATCTATGACACACGCTGTTCCTCAGAAACGTTACCTAATCCCCTCTCTGTTTACTGCCGCTCTCCCCAGCTGAGTGGAGACTTAGCTCTGCCATGCTTTGAATTCAGAGGAGCTTCTTTAGGTCCACATACACCACGCAGACCCATATTTGTGTATTTATGTATGTCCGTCTATACTGCAGTGTAAAAGAGCAAGACTTCTAGTCGAGGCTGGGGATTTGTAGCCCGTCCCAAATAGGCATGTCCTGATCAAGTTTTTTTGCCCATCTGATCCGACACCGATCTTTTAATATATCTGATACAGATCTTACATCAACTAAATTTCCTCTCCTCGACATTGATAAAGGCTTTTCTTATCTTGTAAGAGAAGGAGGAGTAATAGTAGTAGTAGTGGTAGTAGTACAAGTACGAGTACAGTAAACAGGGCTGTCAGAGCTAATAGCAAGGAGGGGTAGTTCATACCTTAGCTCCAGAGGCTTCAACATTTGGTAAAAACCTGTGTTGTCTACACCAGAAATTGACTGGTCATCCAAAGCCATTTACTCCGTAAACCTCTCTGTGATATGTTGCTTGATGCTGTCTCCAGGAAACTTTTTCTTTAAACGCAGCGTTCAGTGTTTGTTGTAGTTGTGTCGGTGCGGCCGAGTGTACTCAATGTAATGAAGTCGGTAGAGTTGGCGAACGATCTCCTACTACCACCTCACCAAACATCCAGAGTCGAGTACTTCGTAGCCGTTTGTCAAGTACCCAAAACTAGCAGTCCCAGGAACTTTCTTTCAAGGAACTAAAATGTTCCTTCAGACGGACCACTGGCTGTCTGCATCTTTGCCAGCGACCATAACACAACCTATTTCAATCCAATAGGCGGTGGCACTAAAGAAAGGAGGAAAAATCCCATATGAAGTGATGGACAGATGTGACTTAACTGCAAAATAGTTTGGTCATGTCAACTCGTCAGCTGCTTCTATTGACTTGTTGCCTGTCTTTTGGCAGTAGCGTGAACACAGCACGAGCATAGACTGAAGTAGTGGTTCTGCTGTTGATTCTGATTTACTGCTTTCAAAAACTGAGTCATTCAACACAAGACGATTCAAAGCACTCAAAACTCTGGGCTAGCGAGCAAACAGAATTTATGGGCAATTGTGGAAACCGACTGTGAGATAAAATGATCAGACCAATCAGAAAAGTCGAATGCTGCAAGCCCCACACCCGAACATTTTGAAATACTACTTTACTCGTCCCACAAGCCGGGACTTTTTGGGTTGATAAAATTAATTTCCCCAGGACTGAGTACCTTCAAAATGTCCTGCTCCATGTGGGATTGTGACTTGAGTGACCAACAGATATATTAAAATCGCACATACCCAGTCCTGCAACCATAAACTCGCTCTAGAATGCTGACTTTGTATTAATCCGCAGCTAAACATAATCCCAAAGTGATGTTTAATAGTACAAATGCCCTGTTTGAGGGAAGATATTTGTTGAGCGTTTTAAGCCTTTATTTGACAGTTGCTCTTGGAGAAAGACACATGGCTATTGGGTGAGAAACCAGCAATGACATGCAGCACAGGGCGAAAGCTGGAATTGAACCTACGCGTCGGCTGCAGAACTATAACTGGGCATTTTTCCAAAAAACGTAAATAATCCAAACTATATTTGGAATCTGTCTTTTAAAGGGGAACTACTGTTTTTTACAATGTGGGCCTTATTTCTGGCATAAAATATGATTGTTTACTCCCATATACTTTTGTGTAATTTGTAGTCGTTGGGGAGATATTTAGATCTGCGTATATCCATATAGTGGGAGTGACTGGGGCACCGAAACGCAGCCCCTAAATAACACATTATCTGTCACGAAACTTGTTCATTTCACCAATATTTTGTTATTGTACACTAGTGCTATTCCCCGTTGAGTTGAGTAATTTGTTATCATCATCCGGGTTCTGTAGATTGTCTTCTGACCTGGATGATGTCATCTCTGAGGGCTGCACACACCCACAACGGTCGGCTTGTTTACCTGTAATTTGCTACTGCTAGTTTTTTGCAACATGGCTGAATATTTTTCCGATTCTGAGGTTGTGGACGGACTCAGCGGGGAATAGCATTAGCGTATCATAACAAAATATTGGTGAAATGAAGGAGTTTCGCGGCAGATAATGCGTTATTTAGAGGCTGCTTTCAGTGCCCCAGTCACTCCCACTATATGGATATACGCAGATCTAAATATCTCCCAAACGACTACAAATTACACAAAAGTTATATGGGTGAGTAAACAATCATATTTTATGCCAAAAATAAGGTCCAGGTTGTAAAAATAACAATAGTTCCCCTTTAAGATCTTTGCTTTAATAGTGCTGTAGCAACTGGTTTTAGTAGGTTAGGTCAAAAAGGATAAGAATAACATCAGCCTTAACCTTTTAAATTTCGCAGACATCACACATATCTACAATAAAGGCAGCCTGCACATATTTTAGGAAATGTCTAAGAACGAACACATTCCTAACAAGCACGGTAACTTTCACAGCAACCTCCCTGCAAAACAAGAAGTGCTTTATGTGCTGTAGGTACACAAACGCACCCGGAATAAAGAAAAAGCACCTTATAAGGCATCAGTTGTCATCTGCTCCTGAGACACAGTTTCTGCTGATAAATCTCTGTCTCCCTTGTAATTCCCCTGTCACATATTTTAATCCTCTCCCCAAAAAGTGCGCGTTTCCTCTTTTACTTTGCCTCCTTTGAACTTTCCATCTCCTTTTCTCTGCGCTGCTCTTTTTGACGTACATTTTAAACTGCCAGGGTCACAGAGAACGCGGATGACGGTGATAATAATGGGGGGAAAGAAACGCCTGTGTTGTCCTTGTGTGAGGGGAAAGAATGGATCGACAGGGGAGGGGCTCAGGAGGGAGATGTCCAAATGTTTGTTTATGCCTAATTGGGCCACAGATGAGCCAGTGGCCATCTCAGATAACACTCCCTCCAGAAGGAAGGAGGAGAGGTGCACGCAGGGAAGGGAGAAGATATGCAACAGAGACTGCAGAGACGAAATTAGGAACATGGGGGGGATAAATAGATAGAGGAAGAACAAGAGGAGGAAGCCAGTGAGAGTGTCAAGGATATAAAAAATAAAAAGCAGGATGAAAGAAAGGATGAATTAAAGAAGCAGTAGAGGGACCTCGGGGGAAGTGATATCCAATAATTAAACAACAAGACTTGTGCAGCATGTGTGGCTGCATTACAAAAAGTCCTCTTACTGCTCCCCGCTGAGCACATTCAAAACAACACAGCGCATCTAATTACAGCAACATATTGGACCTAGCGTTCCCACTGCACTTGCCTAGTGGAGCTCATAGAAGGTGTAGAACTAATGTGCAAGCATGAAAGGGCATATCCAACAAATATGCTAATGCGCACCGGAGCAGCTCTCGTGAACCGCCCCGGAGCGGGCCGTGACAGCAAAGATCAAAGTTGGTGACGAAACGGACAAAAGGGAAGTCACCTCGGGGACTCTGGAAAAAAGGAGGCAATCGCATGAAATGAGAAACAATTCATGTTCGTCTGCCACAGATGAAGGGAAATCCAGTGCTCTTGGCTGTGTACAGCAAATAGAAAATGATGCAAATCTGTTTCGGTCTGACTATAAAGACGCCCTTGTGTCATAGCGACGACGCAATCAGTTTAAAATGTGAGCAAATAATTCGTTTACACAGGGCTAGCAGCAAAGGACAATAGATGCATGTGTACGAAAAGATGAAACTGGGAAAGTTAAATTAAAGCTGCATACGACTATGAGAGTGGGACAAGCTTACAAAGACCCTGTACAACAATCAGCCATAACATTATGACCACTGACAGGAGAAATAAATACCATCTTCTGACAAACTTTTGGACCTGGCATTCATTCATGTGGATGTTACTTAGACACGTATCACCCACCTAGACCAGACCAGCTACCCCCACCCCATAGCAATGACTCCTTGATGACAGCAGCCATCCCTAACAGGATGCAGCCTGGAACAACTCAAAAAAACATGAAGAACAACACAAGGTGTTGACCTGGCCTCCAAATTCATTAGATCCCAAACTGATCAAGTATCTGTGGGATGATCCACAACCCACAGGACCCAAAGCCCTCCCCCCACTAACAACATTCTGTTGCCAGACACCACAGGGCACCCTCAGAAGGTCCATGTCCATTCTCTGATGTCACAACTGTTTTGGGGGCGCAAGGGAGACCTACACAATATGAGGAAGGTGGTCATAATGTTATGTCTGATCGGTGCAGCTCAACTCAACTCCATGGAACGTTTTAGCACGTTGTTTTGGTTTTGTGGCCCAATTTCAGCTTTGTTTATAACTCTCGTCACTTCTGTTTCAGTTTCAGTACACTTCATTTGTCTTTAATTTATAAAAATAAAAAAGTAGGCTGAGACTTTGGGTTTATTACAGCTTGGGCTCATGCTAATCTCAGCACTTTCTTCATGTTCTTCTCCATTTTACCAACAGAAATGACGGCAAAAACAACAAAAAAATAAGACCAAAACTGAAATGTAGAGTTGCTTATAGAACACGGGTAATTATGGGATAATTATGGGGTGGGTGATGATGATGTTTTAAACCGCTGATGACTGGGTTGAAGGACGAAGGACACCGAGTTGACGATGAGAGGAAAAATGAATGTACACGCATCCATCATGTTGGCATTTTGAAGGCAAACACTGGAAAATCTGGGCCAACATTTGTTAGCCTGACNGAAAAACATCCCACATCTTTAAATATATATATATATATATATATATATATATGTATATATATAGAGAGAGAGAGAGAGAGAGAGATATCTATAGATATATATATAAAGATATATATATAGATATATATATAAAACATATGTGTACTCTGTGCAAATTTCCTGAAAGCGATATGAAGTAGAGAAACGGGAAAGTCAAGGAGTCAGATTGCAAGTCAAGTAAGAGGATAAAGACAGACGAGGTAAAGACTCCATTAAAGACTACTGGGACATCAATATTCCCTCATTTCATCAGAGGGAATTTCATTACATTCCTCCCCGGCTCTCCGTCCATCAACCTCTCCTACCTTTCAGGGGTTACTTGTCTTGCATTATTTTATTTATTTTTTTTTTTTACACTTAAGCAAAAAAACTGCAGCGCCTTGTCACCCTATAAAGCCCAGCTTTCAATTTCGCGTGGGCGGCCGACGTCTGCCGGCTGTCGACGCGGGTTGACGCCGGGTATTTGATGTCAGCTTTATCAGGTTGGGAGCGGGGCGGGCTGCGGTCGTGGTATTTCTGCAGGGACCCCGGAGCTCTCGGGAAAACGTACAGAGAAGAGCGGGAGATTGAAGTCACTCCAGCTCCCGCCTCAGAAGCTGACAGCTGAGAGATTAGTGGTTAATTAAGTCGGACGAGTTGACTGGCACGCGGGGAACAGCCCCCCCAGCCAATCGGAGGCTTGTACGGTCGGAAAAACAAAGAGGAGAACTGCCTCAGCCTCTGGGGAGAGCTCAGCGAGGAACCAGACTGTAGCCAAAAGCAGCGCGAATATTTCCTGACTCCCCACTTTCTCATCCGTCTCGCACATCTGGAGAGGCCAGATAAGGAACATGTATTGAAACAAAATAGTGATTGGCACCTAGCTTGGTATGTGCATATTTAAAGGCGTGTAAAATTTACAATTTCAGCTGCTGAAGGATGCAAAAAAAAAAAAGCAGAAGAGAGGAAGATACTGTATGTGACACTGGAGAATGTTGAATAAAAGAGATGGGGAAAGACAGACAGCGGACAGAAGTGAAATTTACATGGCTCATTCTCAAAATGTCACGCCTCAGCGGGATCAGAACGCCACTCTCTGACCTCGCCGCTGGGCCACACGCACAAAAGAGGGGGGGTGGGTATAGGAACACAGGGTCCAGGGACACTTTGGGCATTTCCCGTAAACACCGCTTTGATAGCTCCATCAAAGACAACTTTGTGCTTTTCAAAGACATGTAAATAGCACTTCAGTGACATCAAACACCGAAAACACATCAAAAACTTGCTTTGAAAGTTTCACCTGGAACAGGTCGGGCAGATTGAATTAATTTCCGTCTGGTCTGTTTGTTGTTCTCAAAGCATACCGAATTATTCTCATATTTCGTTGTACGGCTAAAAGTTTTCTTGCTGTTGGACACAGGCTTCTGTGCGTTCTTGCTTTGGGTCAGATGAGAAGACTGAGGCCTCTGTGGATCATCCCACAGATGCTTGAGGTCAACACCTTGTGTGTCTGTGTCAGGCTGCATCCTGCTGGGGATGGCTGTTGAACATCAAGGAGTGTCATTGCTATGTGGTGCCTGGTCTGGTCTAGGTGGGTGCTACATGTCTAAGTAACATCCATATGAATAAATGCCAGGTCCACAAGTTTCCCAGCAAAACATTAAATTGTCACAACATGGTCAACGTTATTGTCTTCTCCTCTCAGTGGTTTTAATGTTGTGGATGCTTGGCGTATGTACAGTTACTTCTCGAAACAACCAGTTAGCTTAGCGCAAAGACCGGTTGCAAATGTGCTAAGCTAACCGTCCAGCGTCATATGCATTCTTGGTAAGAATACAAAAGAATTCTTTCTTTAACTTTCTTAAATTATTGAGCTATTGTGTTATGTTGAATAAACTATGAAGTCTTTCAGCAAAAGCAGGAAAATAAATTATATATTTTCTATGATTTATTACTCTTATACACCCAATATAGACCTTTGTCCGTACAACTAATAAAGCATAAAATATCTCTTTTTGTACCCCAGTTAAATGTATGTGCCAATACAAACCAAACTGACTGCACCCAAGGCTTAAAGGTCTGCAGATCAATGTGCTTTATTTTTCGATTTTTTTTTTAAGAAAACGTGACGACTGGCTTTCTCAGGTGCAAGTTCCTTTTCTTTCTTTTTTTAACTCCCTGCCCTTGGAAAAGTTACCGCAGGCACAATTCTAATGGGTTTAGTTTAATTGTAGCCACTGTGCTTTGGAGGTTGCCCCACCTGGCAGTCTTGATGATGAATGAGGGGGAAAACGAGCGCTCGTATGTCGCAGCGAGGGAGCAAGGAGCGGGAGACATCTGAGAGGATGAGGTAGCGATGTGGCCTCAGGGCTGTAAAGTGTGTGTGTGTGTGTGACAAAGAGAGAACTCACTGAAGGAAGCTACACATAAATAAGTCATATTTGATTTCAAAATGAAGGCGTTTCTCCTCTGGACGTTGCTGTTAACGTTCCTCTCACCCCTAGTTAGCGCGTAGTTGGCTGTTTTTCAAATTGCGTGTGAGTCGCTGGTGTCAAATTAAGCTGGCGGTAACAACCTCCACTCTCTATTTTTGCACATTTTCATGATTTGTCGCATCAATCACAGCTTTGTTGCAGCAGCGGGATTCTAATCAAAAGCTACCTGTGACTTAATGAGCAGCTGCACGATTGAACCCAGGCCTCATTTTATATTTATACACTTACACGAAACCTCGGATGAAAGCGCCCGCGGATGAGGAGGGGGAATAAAGCCCAATATATTTTCATTTTGGAGTCATCGTTCGATTTTAATTTGTCTGTAGTTTATCATGTTCTGGAAGTTTTCTCTGCAACTTTTTGCTGCTGAGAGCGCTGCTCGTCAAATTGTCACTTTCACCAGCTCAGTTCACTTGGCACTCGCACTCCGGCGCTGTCATCATTAGCAGCGCTCGCCGCCGAGACGAAACAGCCTCGCCATTAGCCGACGGCCGCCCCGCAGCACTGGAAGGCTGAAGGGTTAAACGTGTGCAGTTGGGACGCCGGTTAGAGCTGAGGGAGAGCTCGGAGAGAAACAGGGGGAGCATTAGGGATGAACTAGTGCAATCAGCCCAAGGCAGAGCAGGGGCTGAGGAAGGTTCAGTGAATTAGCAATATCTTTTCCCAGCATAGATCAATGGTGCATTACCGTAAAGAAAGAAGGGGAGATGGAGAGAGGAAGGGAGGCACGGTGGAACAGAGTAAAACATGTAAAAAATTATCTCTGCCTCAGGCACGCTTTCTCTCCCTGTACTTCTCTCTCTCTCTCTCTCTTTCTCTTTGCAAATGTGCGATCTCAAATCAAATAGGAAGACTGCACATCCAAGATGGCGGTTTGCCAGCCGATAATCGATGAGAAAAAAAACATTTCAAAGTTCATGGGCCTAATAAATGAAGACATTTCCTATTGTGCATCTGCAGAGCTGCACACAGAATGGAAGCCTAATTTCCAATGAGATCCAGGCATTTCATTTCTGTGAGCACAAGCCTCTTAGGGTATCACTGCTGCACCGCAGCTTAATAAAATCCTCACGTTCTGAGATGCACAAGAGCCACAGTGGTTTGGACATCGCAGGAGAAAAACATCTTCACGTCTTCTGCCAATGATTTCCTTTTAAGCCTTTTTTTTTTTTTTATCTGCACGCAGTCAGCACTTTAAACAAGTTTTTATTCCCATCATTTCAGAATGGAAAGCCCTTTTCTGGCTTCCACAGACGTTTAAATTGCCCAGATAATCCACTGCACAAGGTTTTAATTGGGTTTTGTTACAGCCTCCACTTTTACGTTTTGATTGCACCTGGGTTTTCATACGAACGTGCGAATGACATTGCGCTCACTGCCCAGCCAGTCACCTCGCAGCTGCGGGGGCAAATGAAACTCTACCGGTGTGCAATACATCAAAAAAATAAAAAGCGTTAGCATACAACCTCGCAACCTGTCAGAGAGTGACAAATTAAAGGAAAAAAAAAACGAAATAAATGAATATAACAGCTGCGGGCTCTTTTATAAAGTTGTGCTGCAGGATGCAAATACAAATTTTTTTCAAGATTGAGATGTGAGGAGGAGAAGATCTGAAGGAAAAGTGTTGGCCAATGCTGTCGCCGAAATACCAACTCTGGTAATTTGGGGCGAATGGTTTTCTAGAGTTCCGGCGACTTGCAACGAATCTTGTGGTGGCAAAATACACAAAACAATCTAGATGTTTTGCATAGATTAATTAAATGCAGATCTAGATTACAAAATCTGTCGGTTAGCTCAGCTTTGCGTAAAGGTTGGAAGCACTGCGGCTTTGACACGAGTCAACAATCGGTCGTTTGCTGGTGTCGAGTGGTCAGTAAGCGCCTATGACCTGAGTTTTTACAATATATCCTGCAGAACCCATATGCAAGCTGGCTGCAGTCCTTGCAGTGTGTGTTCAAGTCCAACTTTTTGGCCCAGAAATGGTCGCACTGTGAGGCGACGTCACAATCTGTCTTCATTGTCGATAGTTCTTTGTCCGTGTCGTCTGTGTCTGGGCCTTTCGAGGAGGGCTGGTATCGATCACATCGTCTCATTCTGAGGCAAGGGAGCAAATAAGTACATCTCCCAACTTCTCAAAGTATTAGATTGAGCCAGATTTCACATTAATATAAGTTCCGCATGAAACACAGCAACTCTATCCAGATGTAGAAACTCTCCTGCATAGTGTGCCGTGCCTGCAGAGCATTCAATGGACAATACATCCAAAATCACTGCCTACTAGTAATAATAAGTGCTCCAAAGTAGATGGTGCATTGCTTACTTAATGAGAAGCTTATGAATCAAAAAATCAGTGCAACGTGGTGCGATGGGTCACTACTATTGTTTTGCGGCTAGCTGATAAAACACTGGATCAGTTTCGACACCTGTCCCTTGGCTGTTTCTGGGCTCTGAGTGAACACACTGTTTCTACAATAGATCGATAAACCCCCGCATGTTTAATCATCATTGCATTAACCTATGATGCAGCGCGGCAGTGAAGGCACTCTCGAGGGAAGTCGCATTTTATGGCACGCTAACCTTGTTACTCCTTCTGTCTCATCTGCTGCAGCCGCTCCGTAGTAAACCGATAGCTGCAGCGATGAGAAAACAGAGAGTCATTACCTAATCCATCTCTTTTTCTTCTCTCCGGCTCTGTCGCCTTCACTTAGTGGCTCTCTGTTACATTACACACGGAAAACTGTGACGCACTAAACCACCACTAAACCACTGGACCTTGTTCTCCGCCGGACACGGAGATAAAAAATGACCGCGTATAGACACTCACGCCTCCAGGGGATTAAGAAAAAAAAAAGACTGTACCCTGTGGAGTATGTATTGCATCGGAGGGTGGGTGCCTCCATACAGTAGATCACAGGACATTTATTGGCTCCATGGATTCCCTTGAGTTCATCAGGTTCCAGAGGAGGAGGAAGGAGTGCAGAGACCGAATATAGATTCACTCTACCACCGTCTGCTGAGCAGGCCTGGCCACTCCATCAGCCCAGACCCTATTAGAGGCCATGATGGAGTGTGACAGAGTATGTGTAAGTGCTTGGATGTGCATAGTAAGCGAGTAGAGGCAGTATGCTTTAAGGGTGTGTAATGCATTGGGGATGTGCAAAAACATTCCTGCTGCAACCACTTTTGTCTATACCGATTGTCTAAAAGATTGAAGCTATCCACGATTTCTCGAAAAAGCAAAAAAATCCTCATTTGCGTCAGTGCTATCGACGAAGTTTGGACACATTGCTACAAAGTTTTGTACAATTTTGACCGCTTTTGACTTTGAATAAGTGCCACACGTCGGTTACAGGTGTGGTGAGGCAGGGAAATTGCATAAAAAGAAAAGAAAAATGAGCACAAGTGCAGAGAGGAGGACACCGGCGTAATCTATTTTTTGAGGTGAATATATAACCAAGACTGTTCTCACACGCCGAACCTGATCACATTACTGCAAAATAAATTCTGGACATAAAAGTCACAAGAGAGAGTGGAAAGCGAGACGACAAAGAAAGGGAAAAGATGGGAACTGCGTGAAGGCTCATCCTATAATAAGAGAAGGAAGGTCACCACGCAGAGAAAGAGAAAGAGCAAGAGCGCTCTGGTTACTGGCTGCCAGTGGACGGGGAGAGAGAGAGAGAGAGAGACACTGAGAGTGATGACCAGGGGACAGCTGGAGACAGAAGCAAGCCATGGGTGCGCAGCCCACTGCTGGTTGGGCACGCGCCGAGAAACATGAGCAGGGACGGTGTGTGTGACCGCATGTATCTTGTGTTGAGGGAAGAGCGGGCAGGAGACAGGAAAGAGTGTGAGGGGTATGTATGCGCGTAATCTCCTGCTTGGCACTGGGTGAAAGGTTGGGAAAGACACTGAATGCCACTACCGGACGGTTAGAGGTCATCATAGTAGATGCCGACAGCAAGCTAATAGCAGTAATGTCGTGAACATATCATGGCTGCAAATAAATACACCAGGCTAAAAGTGACTCACCTCGGGAAATAGCCTACATCATTTGGTAGGCCATCAACATTCATAGTTCCCAGATGATGTATCCTACTCACTTCGGGGATTCCCTGACTTTCTCCATGGTGCCACTAGAAGGCTGACACTTGTGTTTTTGTTGGACATGTCTCATGAATTAATACGGATTGTCCTGAAAATTTGAAATGGATGTGACCCACTAGCATTTAGCCTCTGCTTCATACTGACACAGAAGCTCCAACATATTGGTTATTTGACTGGGGTTTTAACCATTTAGGCACTGGATACATACAGTTTGAGGAAGTCTTACAATTTTACTATTCGGTCGCAATTGTTTAGCTTTATTTTGATATTTTTCTCAGCTTTATTAGTGCTAATTAACCAAAACTAACAGGCTATCATATTGCGCTGATAGACATGTTTTCTTGATGTTAGCATGTAGAGCTAATGCTAGCATACTAACACAATAAACATGTTTCCTGCTAAACACAAGTCTGTTTGTTTTGTAGTATAATGCTTACTGCAGTTGGCATATTACTCTGTGAACAGGTTAATGATGATTAGCTAGCGTAGTCTTCATGTGGCAAAACATGTTTAGTGCAAAATATCAGTGTGTTAGTTTTGAGCATGTATCTTTTTGATGCAGTGTTTAGTAGTAACTAGCTAATGCTAGCGTATTGATATGACAAACACGTTTCCTGCTAAACCACAGCGTGTTTGTTTTGTAGCTATGACATGTAGCACATTGCTTTTAGTATAGCCTACTGCTCTGTGAACAATACTGCTAATTAGCTACTAAGCTAATATGGCAAACATGGTAAACATGTTTAGCACTAAGCATCAGTAGGTTAGTTTTGAGCATGTAGCTCCTTGAAGTCAGCACATACCTCAGTGTAGTGTTTAGTGCTAATTAGCAATAGCATTTTAATATTAATAGACAAACATACACATAGAAACACAGTAAACCAGAGCATGTTGATGTTAGCATATTGCTCAGTTTAGTGTTTCAATGTTTTTTGCTAATTAGCTAGCATGCTTTTTTACTGAATAATAAGGCAAACATGGTAAATATGTGAGCCACAGTCATGCTAACCATTGCAAGCAGACTTAAAAAAAATTTTTATCACTTGGTAAGAGGCAGGGTGCACCCCAAATGCGTTGCCTATCGTGGGACCAAACAGAAAGACAACCAACCCTTCACACTCAATTTAACATCACCAATAACCAGCCTAACAAACATCTCTTTGGACTGTAGGAGAAAGCCAGAGAATAACATATAGCTCTGGGAGAAAAGCCATGCAGGTACAGGGATAACATGCAAACTTAGCACAGAAAGGCACCAGCCAGCTGGGTTCAAACCCAGAACTTTCTTCCAGAGAGGCATCAGTGCTCATGTGCCTTAGCATGACAATGCATNCCCCCCCCCTCACCTGACTTGACACACCTGCTTGCTGATGAACGAAGATGCGCACAAGCGGCTTTATCATTAAGAGAACGGGCAATAGCATTTTGAACTTAATATGCTTAATGGTGTGTATAATGTAAAGGAAATGAGGACTGAAATGAGCGGCAGGTTGGAATGAGTCAGAGGCCTGCTGCAGTGTGACTGAGCTCCGTGTGCTGAGGTTTTAATCTGGAGAGGAGGCTTTTGGGTTGAGCGGGCGGAGGCAACCTAAAGCCCATTTTTCACACGGCACGCAGACCTGACGGAGTGTGTATATTGGGTGCAGTACCATTTGGAGGAAAGCTGTTTTGTAGCGTGCTGTAGGTGAGTGTTCAGAGTAGTAGGCCATACATCACAGACTCTGAAGTGCAACTGTGGCTCGCACAGTTTGTGTCTATGGTGCAGTTTCGGAGAGGCTACAGCGGAGGAAAGACATTTCTAGAGCAACTAAGGGCAAGTTTTCACTCTCTCTCCCTCAACTTGTTTCTCATTCATCAAAGGTGATGAGGAGGAAGACAGGCGAGAGGTTCGGAGCGGCCTCGGCATGGCTATCATTAAATAAGAGTTCAACACCCGAACTCATGAGTAATTCATGATCATCTACACATTCTTCATCTGCAAGGTAGCAGAATAAAAGCCCTTATCTGGGACACACATACTCTATTGTCTGCTGTTGGGCTTGGCAACAGTAACACACACAAACACACACCAGTGCGTGTACTTTCCAATCAGGGGAAGAATGTATTACTTTGCAAAAAAAAAGTCAAGCGAACAGGTGAGACTCTTGAAAAGTTTAATTACTTTTTCTCAACCCTGCAATTTAACAGAACTCTCAGCCTAATTTTGTCACCAGTAATGCCCACTTTGTGCAGTTTAAGCAGTGGTTTCTACCCTTTGTCTGATCAGCAGGATTGGACAAAGAGGGGTTGGTGAAATAGCACAATAGCAGGACTTTAGTAGGTCCAAAGTCTCCCTGTCATTGTCAAGAGTTTAAGAGAAATACCGTCTGCTCATCTGTTCCAAGCAGCAATTTCCAAATTTTAAAAAGTACCCAATGTGTTCCTTTAATGCGAGAAAATGAAGTCCAGGACAGAACGTATTCTTTAGATAATGTCATGAAAGGCAGTTCAGAATCCAATAAAGTCTGTGAACAGTCTGTTATCTACGTCTAATGCCAGTTCAAACAACTAACACGCCGATGAAGTGGAACTGAACTATTTGCTGAGGGAGAAAGTAGAAGGCAGCCTCTACGTGAGCTGTCAGTCCAAACAGAGTCTGAGTAAGTACACTTAGAACCAAAGAAGAATGAACGCAAGTGTGGAAAATGACTCAGTCTTAAATGTTGCTTATTTTTGAGACGGAGCGTACGGTTTCGTTTGCACAGGGTCAGACCAAAAGGGCCATCCACTTTTCAAAGAGCAGGAGCGATAATTAAGGAGAACGTCTTGTACCGAGAAGCTGCTGCAAGTGGACGGTAGTGTTGCTTTCGTCGACGAAAACTATGACTAAATATTGTCGTCAACGAACCTTTATCACATGACTAAAACGAGACGAGACGTAACGTAAATGCTGGTCATGCGACGATGACTATAATTAAATGTATAATGCAATATTGTTGACGAATAAAAACAAGACTAAATGTGGTTTACAAAATAAAAACTATGCTAAAATGTCTCTCCATTTACGTTGACCAAAACGAGACGAGACGAAATGTTACAACGTTATTTTGTCTTGTTTAGTCGCGTTATTATTATTATTTTGTAGTTTTTCTGTTTCCTGTGTCCAGAG
>JASGAT010369224.1:0-12484 GCA_030220025.1 Chelon auratus | reverse complement strand
CACAGCTCTGTTTCATCTTTTGTGTTTCTGCTCCCATTCATTTCAGGAGTTGCACTCTCCCAGTGAAGTTTTTGTCCATCTAATGGCAGTAATTTAGATTAATCAATATGTCAGATACACCTTTAATAAACATTGAAACGCAAGTCAGATTAAGTAGCTGCTGTATAGACTAAGAATCCAGAAAACACCTGGGAATACCCCTCTTTCCACAAGCTACATTTTAAAACCATCAGTTCTTTAGCCCTCTATGGAGTGACCACTAACCATCCACTGCGCCGATTGAGAATGCATACAAAACCATCCTTTCAAGTTCAGGGTAGACTCACAGTCCAAGCACACCTGGCTTAGTTTGTCTATATGCAACATGGAGTGAAACTGTGACTCATATTTGGGAGGGGCTGCAGTGAAACTTTAGTCATCTCATGCCAGTCACTTTGAGAAATCCTGCACAGCAGACAGATGCTCAGTAGGAGTAACCTTGCTTTCACCCAACTCAGCCAAAAACTTCCCACTCAGCCGCAGAAACCCCAGGAAGGGTGCTGCTCCCTGAAGGAATTCCTGACTGTGTGGCTGTTCAACAGAGATGCTTTCCTCCACATTCCTTGGCTTTGAGTGTCAAAACATAGAGTGACTTTTACAAAACACGCAACTGCCCCGTACTGTAAAGCTGCCACAGACGAGGCCCCCGTTTAGATTTGGAAAGAGGAGGCAATATCTAGACGCAGTCAGAGCCGCAACTAAGTACAGTGGATGGCAGTTGTATGGATGGCTGGTACAAGAACAAAAATTTTAAGAGTGCTAATGAAGACACCGAGAATAGAGACAAGTATGCCATTAGTTAAATCCTCAGCCTCCCTCCACTCCAGTCATCCATAACTCCTAAGAGGCCTTTGAGGTAATGAGATCCCTCTGTGATTCTTCTGCGTCACTCCCACCGGCTGACCTCTCTGCTGCTGCACAGCTGTAATTGAAGGCTTAGCAGAATGTGTGGTGCCATGCAGCACTTGTAACACATGCCATCAGCATTTCTTTTCCATGTTGCGCCGGTATTATTTTTCTTAGTACAGCCATTCATTCATCACCATGGCGTTGCTCAATTAAACTCACGCTGAGACAGTTATCTAATAACTGTTCAGTTTGCCAGTTTACAATATGCTACTTGTATGTGGAAATATATTGTTTCTATTTTACCTATTTCATTTTTGTATTTCGGTATGGGAGCATGGTGGTATGGCTAATCACTGAGTTACTGTTACTGCGCACATTGTTGTGCTATTTAGGGTTTAAGCGCTTGGCTCAAGGGCCTCTTCTCAGTTGTGTTTTGAGGGATGGGAGAGTATCACTCAGTGCACCGCCACCTCTCCCCTCTTGTAATAGCACTATTGTCTGGCTTCAAATCTTGTTCCTGAACCACGTTTTGTGATCTGTGTGGATGGTGCGCTGTACAGTATGTGCAGAGACAGGGTGTGTTTGACATCACTCATTGGTTCTCTAGGTTTGGGTCTGAGCCAGGCAGCTGTTGGAAGCTTTTCAGACGGACCAACTCCTCCCTGTATGCACACCCAGTGTCCTGTAGAGTCACCACTAAGGAAATGTGTACTTACAGCCAATTTAATCAATTTCTGCATGCACTCATGTTGTTTTAGCTCTGACTTGTTTCTTTAAATGTAGTTGTAGTCATTTTGAAACGCAGTAATCCTCCGAGGACCTCAATGTGAATGACTGATGATCATGTTAATGCAAAGGCAGGATTGTTGTGTAGGGTTTCTTTTGTGCTATTTTATACACTTCTTGTATATGAACCCCAGAACACTACTACTGTATTACTATACTCCTGTATCCCTACATTTAAAAGTTATTTGACATGTATTTCAGGTATTATCACTCCAGGCTTACCACCAAGGAGCATTGCTGAACTCAGACTGAACTCAAAAGTATAAGATTTTGAGTTTTGAAAATACATTCAGCNAAAAAAAAAAAATGAAACGACATGAGCAGAGGAGCAAGTTCAGGCAAGCCAACAGTGACCACAGGATCCCAGAACAAGTTTATTCCTGTCACAAGGGTAACTGAAACTACTGATATTCGCAAAAGAAAAACCCAAAGCTATGGCTACAAATGTGTATGTAAATAATATAACTTGTTGAGTTACATTAATCTTTCATATTTGAGGTCTAACTTAATATCAGCACTATAGTCTGTTAAGGCTGTTTTTTATTTTTCTGTTTTTGTGACCTAAACTAGGATTGAGTTTGACCTAATCTCTTGTTTACCTACCAACCTGACAACCTACGGTACTTCCTGTGCCTCTGACTGCCAGGCAACACCAAAACATATCTTCTGACACTCTGCACACTTGGACGAAAACAGGCTCTATTTTTAAAATCTGTATTGTGAAATATCCAGTGGTCAGCATAAATACACTTTTGTGACGTTTACTGTCTGCGATCACTTTTCTATAAATAAATGCCTTAATATGGCCGCTGACTGATTTTTGAAAAGCTCTCATTCGGACCTTTTTTGGCAATGTGCTTTTTTTTTTTGTATCAGACCCTTTTTATATCAACAGTTTTGTGTTGGATATAATCTTTTAGATTCAAGATCAAGTGTTCTGTCACTTTTAGCAGCAGTATATGTTTTATCCCTTTGCACTTGCCTTTAGAAACACACTGAACCTGTACTGTCCATAGCATCATGGCTGTGGCTCTTAACTAACTTGTCATTACCGAATTTAAGTGAACTGCAAAACGATGTGGTAATTTCAGCACTGCAGATTTTCAATGAAAAATGTAATCACAGTCTCGGATATTAATCCTCCTTCATCTAAATTATCTGGGGAACTATCGTGAAATATATTTCTTTAAAATGTGACATGTCTGGCCTTACAAGAGTCAGACATGTGTAGCTAGCTTTGATTTACATAATATATTTGCCATTCTGTATGCATTGGAGACCTTGAAGTCTGTAAAAAGAGAGGAGAGCATGGTGTTCAGCAATAAGTCGGAATGCAATCACAGCTTCATCGTTTGATGCATTATACCACGAGTGTCATATATTACTGGGGATGAAGTCATAGTCTGTGCATAGACTCACCCAGGGAATGTTAATCCCCTCAATCTAAAAGCTTTAGTTTAATGTCACACTAATGTACCACTGAACATTCGATCAGCCAGAGTGAGTATTTTTTTCAGGTTCCTGTTAAAGCTGTGTGGGAATGATGTTATGCGTTTCAAGATATGTAGTACAGAGCAGGTCTTCAGGATTACCAAAATTTCTTAAAATCCATGTGAAATTTCCATCTTGCCCCAACACTGTCAGTGTAAAACATTGTTTTGTAGCCGGCCTACAACAAATTATAGTTTTTAGTTGATCTGAATATATTTCATTAATTAATTGATCAATTTGATTTACTGAACCTACCACTAAATGATAACTATAACTTCATAATAACTAATAGGAAATATGTTTACTGTTTTCTTATATTTGTTAGTATAGACTGCATTAAGTGTCGTTGTCTTCAGTGTGTAGTGCTGATTGTAATTGGTTATACATCTATATATGTATTTGCAAAATGTTGTTTATTCAGACATAAAATGCGACATTACTAGAAATCTATATTGTTAATTTATAGGTCTTTAAATATGTATAAAACTTCTTACACTGGAAAGCAGCGTAGGCCACAACAGGGACCTTAAGGCACTGACGACCAACAAACACACTTAATTTCATGACACAAATACTTGCACTGGTGTCTTTTCATTTTGAGATCCTCGGGAAGTTTCGTCTTGTGATGCTCATGCACTGTGGCTGTGTTGCTGTGGTAGGCCGTTTCCTTTCTACAAAGCTATTGGGTTACTTTTTAAAGAATTCACACATTTTTGATGATTGGGTTTGTCCGTTTTTGGAAGTCTCATTTCCAGCATGGGGGTTAGCAGTACCAATCCTGCAACATGCCACATGCCACACATGCCCAGGTGTGTCACTGTGATTGTAAAAGCGGTACATCAGTGCTATGATATATAATATATGTTATATAAACAAGACCATTTACACCGTTTACTATAATTTGGGAAAATATTCCATGTAACATTGTCATAATAGTCGCTGCAGCTCCAGCACTGGGAGAATTCATCTAGTAGCAGTACCCCATGGCAATTAATATGAAGACAACAGTATATTATCCACAGTGGGAATAATAATGCAGGACATTAAAACGTAATGGCAGTGTAAAATGTGTGTGTCATTTCTGGTGCAGAATATGCACAACAAGTGTATTACACAAACACAGTAAAGAGGCAAATTCATGGGGCTACAAAATGCAGATTAATACACAGATTTCTGCTCAAAATCGCAGATAAAACAAGAATTAACACCTCAAATCAAGTCATGGACGTTTTAGTGTCACTTCTAAAAGTGTGTTTTGAAACTTTTAGTTTTAAGGAAGTCTTGAATTTCTAATAATGGTTTGCACAAACACACACTGGGTGCATCTGAAAGACCCGTTACCTCCCATTTTTCTCGTGATATTGTGTAATAGATCGTGCAGTTCCTTTGTCAACAAGGTGTGTATAGTACCGTAATTTGCTTTTAATGACCTCACCCTGTATAACAAACAGTCATATTGTTTGTTCAACAAATATTGAAAAACCGAGACCTAATTACAGACTGTAGATGTACATACAATGCACTTTTACATATTTCAAGGCAGAAAAGGCAGTGTTCATTGCCTTCTCAATTTCCTCCACGCACATGAAAGTAATTTAGTAAAGAGTAAAGCTTCAGTGTTCATGATTACGGTATGAGTCTTAGTGATTTCTCAGGGAAGTGCCTAATTGCTTTTGCGTAGCTTACTCGACTACTAGTTCCAGAAATACAGCAGACATCTCTCTAAGTGACCGTGCCACAGGATGCAGGTCAGACATTGCATCTGAAAGACGAGGGTGTGGTGGTAATATGGCAGTTCTTGCACGCAGGCACACTTTTACACACACATGCACACTCAACAACAAGGAAGGAGGTTATAGAGCACTACAAAAATTTTTATTACTGCTGAAGTTCTTGCAGTCTTGCCCCGTGCCAGTTTGGCCTCCATTGTCTTTCCGTCACAAAGAGAGTAGTCAGTGTATTTAACAGGACCATCATGGAATATGTTTCCCTCTAATTCCTGTAAATTACATGTGTTGGGGATATTTAATCCTCACCTGCGGCATCAAAGGGCCTCTCTCAAGAAAGCACTGTAGGTTGATTTTACACCTATCTTCTTATTCATTACTGTGTAGACTTCACCCTTTAGTTTAAAGGAATTTCATACATGCTTAACAACATGCTGTCTGACCGTGAGTGTCAGCCAGTGCAGTTATGGCTGCTCGTATACTCTATGAATCATGAGCACAGTTAAAACAACACTATTTATGACAGTAGATTGTAGAAAACATGCACCAGATGGCCCTGTCAGCAGCCAGAGCTTTATGGTAGTCTGGAAAATTAGCATCATCATGCTGATCTGAAGCTGTCGCACATTTCTGTTGCAGTAGCTCTCCATGCTATCCGTGTTAGACTTTTTCGTAGCTGTGTAAACAACATTGTACTGTGCTGGTTGCAAATGTTGAAGTTTCCTTTTGAATGGTAATACCCGCACTAAGCTGGCTGCCGTACTAAGGGCTAATTATGGTTTTCTTATTGGTGGTGGTGGTGAAAGGGGCCGGGCATACAGAGGGGCCCTTCAACTCCAGAGTTACAGGATGGAAGGTGTCCAGTTATGAAATCTGAAATGGGGATGTGGCTGGCTACTCCAGCTGGAAACAATGGTCTCTCTCACTGTAGCACATTCTTTCCACAATTTTCTTTTCGCAAGTTTGTGTCAAAATTATGTGTCTTTTGGAAACAAAACATTCCATAGAGCTCAAACATTACTGTGAGTAATTGTACTTTATAAATGTTGGGTAAATAAATATACGGGTTAAAAAAGCTACAGTAACATTTGTAAACATTCATTCTCACAGCTGTATAATTGAGCAAGTGAAGGTTAAGCTTTTTGAGTTTATCTGGCATACGTAGCATTCAGTAGAAGACCACATTCACACCTGACACGAAGGTTCAGAGGTTTGGGACTGTTCTGTGGGCTGATCTTTAAACTCGTAACCTAAAAAGGTTTCCGGGGACAGCCCCGGTTACTGTGGTAACTTAAAAGTGTAGCCTTCAGGCAGCAAGTTTAACGTTAAAAGAAGCCACTTGTTGCCAAATACAGTTCTACTCTTCTGAGCTTCTTCTCATTTTATGCGGATATGATTAATATTATGCCAATAATGGCTTGGGTGACTGATAGACACCATGAGTGTGCAGGTGTTTTCAAATCCAAACAGCATATGAGAAGGAAATGAGTCAGATTAATTCAATCAATTCTATTTCAATATTGAATTTGCTCCATAGCTGATATGTTTATATCTAAATTCTATGTATCTTTAAATCAATAAACCTCTTAGGACTGCCATTTGTGTCAAGCAGAAAAACCGATGGCTTCACTTGTGGTGGTGTGACTTGGGCCGGATTTGTAAAAGTAAATGTGCAACGCTCGAGCAGTAATGGCCTGCTTCCGAGCACGTGGGGCTTTTGCTTGCGCTTCCTGTATTTATTGTAAGCAATGGCATTTAAAGCTTAAATCAGTGCTGAAATAGCGTCCTGTTAATATTGTTAGGTATCAGCAGCTCCTTCTGCTGAATGCGGTTAATTCAATACCAGTAGACTTTACTGGGAGGAGAGCAGGAGATATGGGAAAGGACAAGGAGCCTAATCTAATCCGCCGGGTGCATTGCAGTACATACATCCGTCATCGTTTTATGGAAAGGCTTGTGTGTGGGAAAGCTGCAAGATCATAGTATCTAGTGTACTGCTACCTAGTCTGGCTTGAACAGGATTGGTACTGACAGAAAATAACATTTCAAAATACATGGTAAAAGGAAAAAAAAATAAAAATAGATGGACAAAGAACAAGAATCCACATGTGGGCAAGTAAGAGGGAACAAGCATTCATTCTTGTTATAATCTTTAAGTCCTGTGATTTCTGACTGTCTGTGAATGTGTATGGTCGGGGCAGGTACGTGGTGGGATGAGAAAGCGAGGGGGCGGATTGAGTGTGAGGAAGACGGAGTCCTGCGTGTGTGTTTTGGGGGTTATGAGTGAGGCGCGGAGGAACAACTGAGAACTGTCGGATAAGTTTAAGTCATTGTTGTTGTTGTGGCGTAGTTATGGCCGACAGTAACTGTTACGAGTAATGTAAAAAAGGAAAGGTTTGCGATCATCTCCTAGTCATCCTTTTAACGTCCGCTAATGACGCTACAGTATTATTTAAGTCGGAGTGTTTCTAACAACCAGGTATTAAAATGTCTAATGTGAGCAAGAGAAATGTGGATTAAGACACAGTTTAAAATAGGCACGTTGACTGAATGAAATGATTATTAATAGAGCAAAAGACACATTTTAAAGTTTCCTTATTTAAATACTTGGTTCCTTGCTAGTCAGCTTTATAGCTGATGTCTTATTCTATTGGTCTAGCTCTAGCCTTTCTCCACCCATATCACCTTTAACCCTGAATCTGTGCGACATGGGCTCAGAAATGCGGTTCTCTTTTCTTTAACAGAGGTCACTCTTTGTCCCTTGGCTTATTGAATGCCAACACAAAGGCGATCATAAAAGCAGAGTGATTTGTTTTGGTACCAGACCTTCGTGTTTGCTCACTATGAAAAGGCTTTGAACTGGGTGTACGTTTGGTGCAGATCTGACCAGATCTTTAGATTAGATTGGTTTATTACCAGTGAGGTGATTGCTTAGCATGAGGAGAGTGAATTGGCCTTTTCCAGGAGGCATTCAACTTTAAACTTTTTATGCTTCCTTGAAATGAAAATCCCTTAAAATCCCCCAGCCTTCAGTAAGATTCAGTCAAATTCCAATTAATTCCAGATAAATGAATACCCTTCAGGCTGAAACTCAGTCATTGAATAATATGCTAAACTAAAAAAACAAGACACTAGAGAATGCGTCACTGTCCAAATACTCCTTCACAGACCCTCTTCAATTGCTTCCTGTTCTGGAATAGTTTGGCGCTTTTAGTCAGCCCAGCAGATACCTACGCCTGCTTTGTTTCCTGAGTGGCTAAACATGTCAGTCTGTTGCTTAACAGCCTGCTTGGGTTGCCATAGATCAGTATAGTATAAATAGCAATTATAATCAAATGGTCTCTTGTGGATTGGACTCTCAATACATACAAACCATTAAGTGCAGTACATCAGATAAAACTAATGGATATACAGAACATATTCTTCTTATCTAGTTTTTCTTTGTATTGCTGCGGTATTTATTATGAGTCTTTCTCAAAGTTTAACAGTTTTAAAACAGGTCACAATTCTAAAGGGCAACACAACAAACCACTGTCGGACATTAACTGACATTTTAATTTCTTCCGTGAGCGACCACAACCTCATTTTATCATGCACTTTCCAACAGCAGGGCACAGTGAAAGAAATCGGTCATCTCACCAAAAGCTGAACGAGTGCAGCCTGTAGTTCTTTATCTAATAGCTTTGGCTGTTCATGTTCTTTCATTAGTCCTGTAAGACTAAACAGACATGTATTTAAATATTTATTTTATTTAAATAAAAAACTTTTGACTTTCCACTGCCGAGGTAACACGATGGTGACTTAGCCTTTAGCCCACTGATGAAAGTATTACAATATTTAATGTTTTAATCGTGAACCGGATGTATGTGGTGACATTTCCAGGAAAGAACGCATCAGACGATAGCCAAGATGGCTGTCCTCGGATCTTAGCACCGCCATTCATCAGCGGTGCGTCTATAAGACAGTGGATCAGTTTGAAACACTGCAAGAAGCAATCGCAGCGAGCTATTGCATGACGAGCTCTAAGCAAGGAGTTGCACTCCATTTCTCTGCAAGGTAACCAGCTCCTTTCACTTTGTTCTGCTGTTAAGTGACGCAGTATAAAACCATAAAATTGCTGGATTGGAAACGATAGAAAAAGGCAATTTATTGGCTGACTTCTTTATTTAAACATTAATAGTTTTACTAATATAGCTGCCGTCAGAATTCTCTTACCTCGAGTGCCACTTTAGATAAAGTTATTAGCAGTACTTGACAAGCAGACTGATGCAGTGCATACTTCAAAATCACCACAGAGCTAGTATCTTACAGCAGTGCTTAACTGATAAAAAAATAACTTGCATATTTCCTTGTTTTGATAACTTAAGTTGCTGTCTTTAGGAAAGCTGTCCCCCTAGTGTTTTGAGTGAACTTGGTTTCCTATCATGGTCCCGTCGTCATTTTCCTGAACTGTCCACAAAAAAAAAGGCACTCGGACAGCTTCCAGTCTCTGTTGCACTTCACCCCCTCTTTTCTTTGGCGCAAGTGCCAATACCTTCCAGTAGCTCAGAAGAAAGCTCACAGTGACATTAGTTGGTTTTGTATAGCTGCTGCTAGAGGATTCAGTGCCAAGCTTTTGTAGTGAAAGCCCTGGCAGTCAATGCAACATGGTGTCAGTCCTTCTTGCTGAGAGACTGCTCTACTGAGGCGTACATCCTTGTCTGCTCTCCCAGCTCACTGTTACTGCACAACCACAGGGCTAATAGTGCTGCTTTTTTGCCATGGTAACTTTAGAGCTGAAGCATAAAAAGCCTTTAACATAACCTTTACGTCTGGTAAATGGGAGTTCTTGCAGAGTTGAATGGCTGTCTGAGGTCTACCCAAGCCCCTTAAATTCTCATGTCCGCGGGCTGCCTCTATCATGGATTTAAGAACATTTTAGTCAACAGCTTTGACTTCCTTTCCTTGTTGTGTGCAGTCACTGAGGGGAAAATTGGAGCAGGGATGCTTAGAGGCATGTTGGCTTCGCTTCACGATTGCATTTCAGGTTGTTTTCTGGTCATGTTTAGTCTTGTCACTTTTAATTGTAATGCGTGAGAAATTCTAAGAAATATAAAAACCCAGATGTGATCAGTGGGACAGGACCCAACACCCAAATGTGAGCTATCACACATAGGGAATTGCTTCAGTTTTATTTAATTGTAAAGTTTTCTTCTTAGTAGGAATATAGTTTTGCAAATGTGAATGAGCAGCACCATTAAGAAGTAGTTCCCTTGTGATCTGCTATCAATAATGATGCATGCTGTTTCAGACATTTGCTGTCTGGACTGTTTATGTTTGTTTGTTTGTTTGTGTCATGTGCCTGAACTCACTTTCACTGATTTACCACTGCCTTGTCTAATGTCCTGCATGTCATTATAAAGCACATGCATACATACATATGGTTGACATATTCACTTCTGCTTTGTCTCACAATTTATGACGACATTTGTAGTAACATACATTAAAGAATGTGCATCGGCACTGCACACAGGTGCTCTCAGGTTTAAGATCAGAATTGGTATTTACTAGTTGTGTGGAGTAAATGATTCCCTCAATATAAATAGCCACTAAACATCTACTCAGAGTTTCCTTCTTATAGGCCAGCTGGTTCTTATTGATGCAAGTGGAGGGCACAATCCCCCACCACTGCTATGTGCTTTGTTTTACCTCCCTGCTTGCCCTATTGCTTTTACTGCCTTCAGACGGCGTATTATGCCGGGGACAGCAGGCTGGCTCGATGCTGTTCTGTCCAGCAGCAGTAGTGAAAGTTGAAAGTGGTAATAAAGTGCCATTGAGCCAGTCATCACACTGCTTACTGTGGCAGACTGAAGCACTGTGGCTCACTTTTCACTTACACACAGGGAAACGATGTATGTGTCCTTTTTTTTTTTGTGCGGCCCTGTTTTCCGATTCTTTCTTGACTGTTTTTATTGCATGTAGCATCTGTTGCAGTTGCTATGTCAGAAACAAACATGAAGCTGTATCTAACACACTGCACGCTGGGAACCGTTTGCAGTTTGAACTTTGTATTGTATTTTCAAGCCAGTGTCTTCTCCTCTCTTCCAGAGAATTTGCTAAATTTTTAATTTACAATTTCAGTATTTTTATCTCCACTGCTCTGTTCCTCATTTCAGACTGTGGTGTCTTTGGATTGCACAGTAATTATGGGGACCTGTGGGACTTCCAATGGTCTTGAATGGAATGAAGAGATAAGGGACATTATATCCACATTGTGTGGTATTTCCCTTAGACTCTGTTGTGTATATTCAGCTTCTGACATTCAGCAAGCCAGTGTTTTTATTCTAGGATAAATTACACAGTTTCTGTTTTGTTTATAGTTGGATTTCCATTATAAAAGAAAAAAAGATGGGAACTCTCAAACTTAGTAGATTGTGGTTTTAATATTAACGGGATGATATTCATGTTAAATATGTCGCCAGTTCTCAAGACTGTTTTGATATTGATCATCCTTCAATATCCTCAGAATGATGAGCAGGTAATTACCCGGTCGTCTTCCAGTTTACATTCATACATTCATGGGTGGCATAAATTCGCACACCACATCCACTTCTCTTTCCTCTGTGTTGCTGTTGTTTCCTTTTATTGCTGTAACCTCAGCTGTGGATCCGTCTTGTTTGTTAGCTCAGCTGGCTGGAGAGTGAAGTATTTTATGTGGTTGTATAGGAGTTCATTCCATGACGTCGCATTGTTCAGTTAATGGCTACAAAGCAACTGCTCACATTACCAGTGTGGTCATCGTTTATGGCTGCTTCCTATCAAAGCTGTGGCCAACACAGACCGGGCTTTCCGGATTGTGGAAATTGTGGAGTTTTGGTATGAATACGCTTGTGATGTCCTTGTATTCCCAGTGAGTCATATGACACGACTTTGTATGTCTTAGAATATAAACTAAATTACTGTTTAAAATCAACTAACTGTCATATATTATGTAATGTACGTCCATTAGTGATGCCTGTATTCATTTCAGAGTTTCCTTGCACAGCTTGACTGGTGATACCTTTTTTTTTCTTTTTTTTTTTGCGTGTTCTTTCTCCATCACTCATTTTCTTGTCTTTTCCTCTCCTTTCAGGTGCCTCTAAGGACTTGGCTGCTGACCTCTTTGCTCCATTGCGTTCTTAACCCTAGTGGGATCACTGTTGACCTTTGTTGGTCCCTTTACTAGCCCCTGTTTTCCTCCTGCATACCCCTCTCCTCCCCTTTCTTAAAATCCCCTCCCCTCCTCCTCTGTGTCTCCCAGCCTGGGCTTAGTACTCAAACACAGTGGAGGGAGCAACAGTAGCTGGCAAAGGATGAAGCGAATGAGCTTGCCAACACCAGACAGAGGATAGAAGACACAAAAGGACTAATACAGGGAAGAGAGAGAGAGAGAGAGAGAGAGAGAAAGAGAGAGAGAGAGAAAGAGAGACAGACGGAACAACTAGTGGAGAGCCACAACAACAATCAAGATGCCACACCAAAGGAAAGAAACAAGTTTCACTTGAGCGTCATGAGCTAGCAAAAGGCCCCTATCAGATCTAGAACTCTGGACTTTTTTTTTTTTTTTTTTTTTA
>JASGAT010369223.1:0-15460 GCA_030220025.1 Chelon auratus | reverse complement strand
GAGGCTGAAGACAGAACACGTTTTCCCACTTGCCTTATCTGGGACCGGCATTTTCTTGTAGGCTTCAGGGTCATCTTCATCATACTGCTCTGTCTTCTTCGGCCTCTGTACTGTTTTTCTCCTGAGCAGTGAAAGAAGGTGTTTAATGTTTAGTCTGCTGCATTTAAAGGACGTTTGCATAAAAGAACTCCAGCTTTATTTCTTCACATCATTTCTCCTTATTGCAAAATTTATTGGAACTAAACTTGGTCACATCATGCTAAATATAACGACCCAGGAGTAGTACTGTTAAGTAGGTTTTAGTGGTAAATGTTTTGCTTCTGGGTTAAAACTAAGAGCGTATCAGACGTACAGCAGACAAAGGTCAAAACAATACGATCCACGAATCAATAAAGCTAAGAATTAGTTATATTACACATGTAATCCACAATAATAATAATAATAATAAGCTAACTTTAGTCAAACTCACCGTTGTGCTCGAACCATGATGGGAATAAATTCAGCTAGTTTGCTGCACGACAGCAAACAAAGCAGGACGTTAGAAAATTGGAAGTTGTCTCTGACAGTCTTTTTTTTTTTATCTTCAAACGAAGTTTAAAAAAAGAAGTAAGTATCTATATCACTAGAGCTAAACAGAAATGATTTCCACACAGACTACCATGTGCTTCCGTGATTTCTTCTTCTTCTTTGGTGTGAGACGCACCGGACGCTCCCTCGTCGCGCTGCTGCCCCCTACTGTTCGACATTAATAGTGACTTTTCCAACTGTTTGCAGCAACAGTCTTTTCCCATAACCCCAAATATTAGATATTCCACCAGTTTCGTCACTTTATTTCACACATCCAGGTCGAGTGCGCTGTAAACTTTTAATATTTTTTTTTAATCTTTATTCTGCATGTCTTCCTATCTTAAAGGCACTGGCCCTGACTAAACAATCACAAACGATGAGCAACACACAGTGGATGTGCGTGACTGAATCACGTCCACATGCTTTCAATTTCCAAATTGTGAATACATTTTAAATATAAATGCAAGTTTTAGTTCCACACAATCGTGACAAAATAAATAAATAAATAAATAAAAATAAGAATATCATTGTCTACAGTATTAGATATATCCCTGTTATCTATTTCTGTACTGATCTTACCATGTAAGCACCAGCATGTCACTCACAAACGAAACATTAACATTTAACATTCATGTCTGTGTACAGCACTTGGGCCAACCTTGTTGTTTTTAAAATGCTTTATAAATAAAGATTGCCTGATCCATTGATATACTTCCTTTTTCATGACACCCTCCAACATAACCTTAATATCTTTAACATCAAATCTGTGACTAAGACTAACTAATTTTATCTCATATTCTCTGCTATTTGTGACTTATCAATCAGTCTTGTCCCGTTTTACCATTTTCCCTGAAATTTTTATTGAATCAGGGATGATACAAATATCAGCCATGATGCTCTTCCACAATCTCTTATCCATTTTTACTTGATCGCAAGGACGGAACAACGCAGCCTTTTATCAATTAAAACATTTTATAGGGCTCAGGTTAAGCAGCATTAAGTCTTTTATTATTTAAAACACTGTGACAAATATTTACTAATGATCAGATTCAGTGGGACATTAGATGTACAGATACAGCTTGCATACATTCAGTATATTAACATTATTTATGATTTCGAGAGTCTATTTCGGATTGTAGTTTAAATTATTAACACTACATATACAGTGCTAGCAGCTGCCTTTCCTTCGTAACAGATTAAGTTGTTCACAACACTCCTCTTCTTCCTCCTCGTTCATTATTCCTGTTCTTCTTCCCTCTCTGGCACCGGCCTCCTCCAGTCCATGCTTTGAGCAAAGCTGAAGCTGCGAGGCCTCTCCCTGGGCAGGAAGCTTTTCTGACCTCTGTACCACTCTGATTTGTACTGATCATTTCTCTTCTTCATCAGGGCTAAAGCAGGCGTCATTTGATCCGGGTCATACTGTCAAAGAAACAGATGGCAGCATCAAACACTGTTAACGTATGTGGAAATTGTGTTTTACTTTATAGCTACAGTGGTTCTTAAGTTTATTTCAAAGGAAACAGTTTGACGCGTAGTGAGATCCAGGATGTGGGATGAATTATCACGAGTAGACAGAGATCTCAAACCAAAAAGGATGGAAACATTGCTATATGAAAAGTATTTTAGTATATTTCAGTTTTCCTTCACTAAACCTTTACTTAGTAAGATTTTGAAGACAGTTTTTTATTCCTCTAAATTTTCAACAAATTAAGAAACTTTTTTTTTTGTCCTTTCCTACTAGTAGGATCTTGCGTCTAGAGATGCTTTCAGCAATCATTGTTCAAGTCTTGAAGTCTTGAGGGCTGAACATATGATGAAATACAAAAGATGCTACTGCTTTGTAATTTTCAAAACCTGTTTTGTACAAAAATAAACCAGGTGAAAACTGTCAAGTTCTTTCTGTGGATCACTGAATGTACAGGGGTCATTAGCTGTTTAAAAATGGAGCACAAATGGAGCGAAAAAATGTGTTTATTCACTGATTTGAGTGAAACAACCCTTTACTGGGGGCGGCACAGAGGTGCAGTGATTAGCACTGATTCCTCGCAGCAAGAAGGATCTGTGTTCAAATCCACTGGCCCTTCTGTGCATGTTCTGTGAGTGGGTTTCCTCCTGGTGCTCTGTCCTCCTCCCACAGTTAGATTGTTATGTTAATTAGTGACTCTAAATTGGCTGTAGGTCTAACCCTCCAGGGCTAGCCCTGTGCTAGACTGGCGACCTGTCCAAGGTGTACCCCACCTCTTGCCCAACGACAGCTGGGATAGGCTCCAGCCCCCCATGACCCTCCAGAGGACAAGCAGTTACAGAAAAATGAATGAATGAATGAACCCTTTATTGGTTTTCCTCTAATGAGGAGCATTAACGAGTAAAAACGAAGCCCCTAATCTTCTTTCTGTCAGTTTCACTTACGGTGGTTTTAAACCTCGGCACCGGGGCTCCTTTCTCTTTGGGGGTTACTTCTTTGCTTTGTATGCTCAGGTCCATCATGGACTGTGTCCGCTCCGCCACTGCAGAATTAGATTGTCTCTTAAGCAGTCCCGAGGAGCCCTGCTGAATCCTCTTCATAATGTCACTCAGGGAGCTGAAGCTCTCGGACTGCGGCACCCTCAAGATTACAGGTCTCTGAGAGATGAAAAAATGCATCTCACTTCCAAATGGAGCTCTGTGTCAAGGCTAACTCGAATGTTTTTTGTCAGCAAAGGACAGTTACTTACTCTAGAAGACGGCGTGTTCTCCACTTTGGAGCTGATGTCATCTGCTCTGCTCTCCTCCTCTTCCAAAATAGACCCCCTCCGTGTCCACTCTCTTCTCTTAGCAGGGAAAAGTTTCTGTGTTGGCTCCGTGTTTCTGTCATGTAAATGAGTCCTCTGCTCTGGGGACGCACGCCTGGAAACGTCTCTCTCTATTCTTTGCTCCAACCTGCTGCAGATTATTTTTTATTATTATTAGTCCGAACACGACATTTTAACAATCGTTTATTTTACGTATTTCCTTTTTTTTTGTGTGTCACCTTTTCATTCTTTCAATAGTTGCATCATCTGTTGGCGGGGGATCCGTGCTGCAATGAGAATATTTAAAGATTTGCATAAAACCTCAGAAAAACTTTAGTAGTTTTAGATAGTTTTCATAATAAATTATGACAGAATAGGTTGAAACAAGAGTCACCTGCAAGTTGATTTATGTGGCGTAGTGGCTGTCACTGGAGATGTATTTTCATAGATCCTGTCAATGCAAAAATAAATCTGTTTGGATCTGTTGGAAGCAACCTGTAGCACAAAACTGGGAAACTATGCTGTTATCTAAGGGGGAAACTAATCTAAACAATTACAAAGAAACTGAAAATATATCTCGAAATTTGGAATTAAGTTTCAGTAAGAAATAAATCATAATTTAAAACTTAAGTATGCAACGTCAAGAAGTAATGGTGTGAAGCTTGGTTTAGTCCGGAAGATTTATGCACAGTACCTTCCCTTTTCCACAATTTGGTTTTCATCGCTAGTAAATCCATCCATATTGGGTGTGTTTTTATCCTTTAACAGCATGTTGTTTTGCAGTTGCATTTCCTTGGCTGCGATTTCCTCATCAAGATGGCTGCTGAGAGAGTCTGTCTTAAGAACACCCATGGCTTCCCAGTCCAGGATGCAAACAGCAGGCGGGGATGGAGAGTGTCTAATCTCACGCTCCAGAGAGAGCTGTTTTTGGAACCTGATATCTGGGAAGTCTTTTAGCTTGCGAGGCATGTTCACTAGGGTATCTGTGGCCCTCCATGTGTCAGGGACCGGGAGGGAATCGGCAAACAGAGTCCTGAACTCCCTGTCAAAAGAGTCAACAACGGGTCCACGAAGAACAGTGATCAGCTGTCGGTGCAGGTGGGCGTCTGTCCACGTGAGGCTGTGAGGAGCACAGCAAAAGACTGGTTACATCACGCCCGTGTGATTGTATTACATGTGAAGGATCAACGTTAAAAAGTCACGCCTGTTTACCTGTAGCTGCCATGAATCACTGTCTCTAAATCCATCAGGAGGAAGTTTTCTTTCATCTCCCCAACCACCATTCTTCCTGTTCTCGAACAAAAGGCTTTTCCTCCAAGGACTCGGACCCGCATGTTCTGTCAGATCACAAGATTGAAAACTGTTTGAAAATCTACGACGTAATTTTAATGGTCCACTTGGTGTTGAATGGCAGCGTAGAACCCAGACCTTGGGCAAAAATCAAGAGCATAATTCGATAATGACTTTGAGAACCGTTGCCTCATGACAAGGACTCACCTGAACCTCACCTAATACCCCTCAGCTGCAACAGAAACAAACCAAGCGGTATCTTCAATGCATGCCCCATACTTGGAAAGGTCCCAAAAAGGGAGGCAAGTTGCATTCCAATAGCAGATAAATCTTGATCCTGTTGCAATAGCTTCCAGGTCATAAAGGTTTAAATGTTTAACTCACTCATGACTACTGCAATGAAATATACTTAAGCATAGTGGGAAAAATCAGCCGACAGAATGTGTGAACTAGGCACCTCCAAATGTGGAGTGATTGAAACCCAGATGGGTGAGTTCAGATCTGTAAGCTTTTGTGATCAGATCACTCAAGACGCATATGAATACCATGTCTCCAGCAATACTTATCAGGCATAACAGTGAATTTGGAGGCCGGTTTTTGTGTGTGTGTCTGTGCCTTGATGGCAGCACATGAAGGAGTGTCATTGCTATGGCGTGGGGGTGCCCAGTCTGGTCTAGGTGGGTGGTACATGTAGAAGTAACATCCAAAAGTCCACAAGTTTCCCAGCAGAACATTGGATTGTCACAAGATGGTCAATGGTATTTACTTCTCCTGTCTTTGTTTTTTTCATGTTGGGGCTGATCAGTGTATATTCTTCCTTTAGTTTGCACTAATTCGCGTTAAACACAAAGCTTTAACTGGGCCTGCTATAATAATGTTAAGTTATTAACAGTACTGAAATCCTGACCCAGTAATGGTGCTTGGACAAACCTCAGGGGATCATATGGGTCACAGGGACACATCATTTGAGAACCACGAAGGTCGAGACCAAATTTTGTGCTAATCCATGAAAAAGTGTGTTAGCTTCTCCTCGTAGAACTGTGAATATGTGTATAGATTTTACACGGAAAGAGCGTCCAACTGCTTGGGGCCCCAGGACAGTAGGAGGCCCCCTAATGCTGACAAACTTTAAACTATAGCAGTGGCAGTGTGCTTAGTAAATCACTGACAATATGAGACCTTTGAAGGCCCCACCTGACTCAACCCTGCACATGAAATCCTGCTACATGCCATGGTCATAGGCAAAGCAGTTAAGTATGACAGCTACGCAGGAATACAAATTAGGAGAAGTTATCTCCACATGAGTGAAAAAATATGGAAAAATAAAGAAGAAGAAGAGAAAAGAATGGAGATAATGATAACAATACAAAAATAGCTGCTAGTCTTAACTATGTGGGAGAGACAACTGCTTTTAATAGCATTGTTCATTTATTGAACAGATAAAATTAGTTGACTTAGCTAGCAGTGCAGTGTGGTTAGTTTTGTTATTCGTGACCAAACTTCTAGAAATCCTTGCCTTGAAAAAACTCCAAATAAACTCTGGCATTGCCTCTCCCAGACGAGTCATTTCAGTTTGGGCCCACGTCCAGCTAGCACTGCCATCCCTGACGCCATGCAGCTAACACAACTAGAATTGTTTTTTTTGCCTGAGATCCTTTGACCACTCAGAAATTTAGCTTGTATGTTCATCCATTTCATGCACAGCATTCATGAACATATGTTTTACTTTTTTTTTCTGTTTTATTGTCAGGCAGGTTTTCACCACTTCAAGAAAACACAGACAGCTCTGAATGCCGTGCAACCTGTTCCACTAAATCTGCTTGTCACATTCCTAACACAAGCATGCCGAAGCAAAGAAGACACACTTGCACTTTACGGTATACTTCACTGGAGCTCGAATGCAAGGTGTCTGGTTCTTAATGTCTCTTAATGTAGACTTAGTTTCGTTAAAAAGAACAGGCCACAACACGCTGCTCTGTGCCTCTATTTATGCCCTATCCAAACATGCACCACAGGATGGCTGCTAGGTGTGTGCCGCTGGGCAAGTGACTCACCGGATGCCTGAGCCTGTTGAACGTGAAATTCTCTTGACTGGACCTTTGGTTCAGGATGATGTAGACAGGGACACCCCGGGAGGCAGCACTGTGCAAATCGCCAATAATGGGACCGTCTGTCAATCTGTCCATCACAACTGCTATGACCTGTACAGCACACAAAATGTTGCTTAGCCTGTGCAGTACAAAAAAAAGTTCTAAATCAGCACATTGTTATGGATTCAAAGTTAAGCTGTGTTTTTTGTCATTGTAGATGGTGCATGGGGCTTCATGGGTAAAATCCCAAAAATCCTGAAGCCCTAATTTACAACTAAACAAAACGTGTATTTCTATCTCATTCATTTAAATTTTTAAAATGTAGTAACTAAATACTTGTATTTTATATAACAAAATAAACATGTGCTGAGTATTAAAAGTCAATTCATGTTTGCATACTTGGCGGGCATTTTGCAAGTGCCGTCGGATTATCTCCCGGACAGGAGGGTCTCCCATAGCAGGAGGACTCGTGTAGACTGCGACGCTTCCATTTGGCACCCAGGGTTTTTTTTCAGGCCAGCCCAGCTCCAGGTTCGGGGTAGGCAGGTCTGTGTGGCAAGGGAAGTACGTTGAGCAGAACTCCTCCATCTCCAACTTTCCCTCCACTCCATTCTCCTCTTGCGCTTGGCTATGATGAAAGCTCTGAGCCCAGCTGGTTATCTGGCCGACCTCCTCTGAAGATAAGAAGCAGCCGGAGCGCTCTGTGCCGATGGAGCCGTAGAAGGCCTCTGGTCCTGCGCTCAGGAGCCTCTCCACGGCTTCGCGCTCCCTCTCACAGTGGAGGAACTCCGGCGAGGACTCATCCACCGGCAGGAAAACGACATTCTCATTCAGACTTTGTTCTTGGGAGTTTGACATGACTGCAGCCCGGTGTGTCTCTGGGAATAAGTGCTAACTCTCCAAGTTCCCACTACTGACTGCAGTCGAGTGTGATCAAGACCATCCCAGGTCAACTCCTGTTGCCCTTTAATCTAGTTAAAATGATAATTTCATTCATTCCTCTTGCAAAAACTCTATTAGCACCTCTGCTGAGAAACACATCAGCCTCGGTGGTTTCACCTCTCTGCAACAGCCTTGTCCCAGAATACATGAGAAAATAAAAAAGATTTATCAGTTATTTTGCCTTAAAAAAAAAGACAATATGAACAAATCAACGCATTGTGAAACTCACCTCCAGTGCTGTTTTGTCTCTCCAGCTCAAATACTACAAATGATCTCTGAGGCGCGGAGTTTCTTGTCGTGTCCCCTCCCCGGCGTGTCATCTCACTCGTCTTAACCCTTCCACTCCTTGCTGCTGACATTGTTCTCAGATTCCAGTCATTCTGCACCACTGACAGATTGTCTCTCTGCTCTGAAACCCAGTCCTAACCCTCTTAGCTTCAACTGGAATATCTGAAACTAAACCACAGACTCTTGATATAATATTCTGATTTCAGCCTCTGCCTCACCTAGATGTATGTGAACAATATAACCATTTATGCTATAAGACGCCTGGCATGGACCTCGTGGCGCAGACTGGTCCAGCCTGACAGGTAGGTTTATTGTAGGCAGAGCATATGTAATGCTCTATCTGACTCCTCATCTAAAGTTGAAACAGACGCAACCACAGCAGTTTCCTTTTGATTTAATATGGAAATTTGCGTGTTTGCGAGACCTGATGTCACGGAAGTGCTGCCAGCCAGATTCCTGTCCTTTAATCTTATTCTGTAGAAGATAGTTTGTGCATACTTTAACAAAGTAAACAACGACTCAAATATGATGAGTGATCAGATGACAAAGATGGAGCAGCATTTCACAACTACAGCATAATGTCAGAGGATTGCACCTAGTCCGTGTTACACACGTGACACTTGCATAACAAAACAAGGATTTAGGCAGGTTTAACCTTTTAAAAACACGAGTACTCCTTTGTAAAGCCCTTTAATCAGTAAACACATATACAAAAAAAGTTATCTGAGTTCAAAACAATAGTCACGAGCACATCACAACGAGTGAATCTGCATTTATTAACAAATATTTCTGTCAGAATCCTTCATGTAACACATTAATATGAGCTTTGTATTTCAAACCAGGACTTATTTGTATTTTTTATTTTTTATTTTTTTTAGATCTGGTCAGTGTTCCAACAACATGCATCTCAGACTGAGACGGCACCACGATAACTCAATGTCTCACTCAATGTCTTACAGACCATGTATTGTGGGACCATAGATGTTAAGCCGGGAAATAAAAAGCAACTTCATTCTCAGTCCCAAAATGCGCTAACCGTTAAACCGAAGAGGTTGAAGAGAGATCGGGGCTCCATAACCCTAATAAGACGTTTCCATTTCTGTGGTTTGCCTCACTGCTTCTTGCGCAGGTGGATGTACAGGACTGAGCTCACGAGGAGGAGAGGGACGCACAGCCAGGCCAGGATGAAGCAGTAGCCAAAGCGTCCTTTGCTCAGATCTCTGGAGTCGTTCAAGATCTCCTTTCTGTGGAAGGTGAAGATGAGGCATGCGGCGAAGTCCGTGAAACCTGCAAGAGTCACAAAGACAGTTTAATTTATCTATTATTTATTTATTTATTTTTGTCACATATTCACAATTTGAGTGATTTTTATAAGATAAAATGTGCCAGCCCATCTCTCAAGTATTCCCTATTTCCCTAAGCTTACACTCAATCTCAAGCCCACTGTTTCCTATGAATCTTTAAAAATGGGCCATTAATAAACGGGCCACACATTTAGAGGTTAAAGTGCATCTCCAGTTCTAAAACAGCCGGGCACTGAAAGTGTTAGATGGGCACTGACCTAATAGTGTGGATTGTTGGTTTGCCACTGTACTCATTTAGTTGAAAATCTAGGTCTGCAGCTATGACCGCTTTTTTTTAATTTTTATTTTATAAGCTACTTTAGGCTTACACAGATATTTGTTGAAGGACCAGTCTGTTGGCTGAGAAGCTTTGAATGAGCACTTCATATCTACATTTGGAGCACATCCTCTTCCGTTAAGTTCGCCATATTTCTGCTGTAGCCCAGAATGGAGAATCAATTCACTTGCTCTAGAGAGAGAGGCTTTTTCTGTTTTATGTAGCCGTCACTATCTTAGTAGTGACTCCTGCTTAATTCAAAAATGGACAACGAAGTGGAATGTGAGTGGTGCTGAGGACGGCAGGTGTCGTCTAGCTAGACCACCAGGAACCTGAGATGGCACTCGCATGTTACTCAAAGTGGCCATGCCCTTAATTATTCTTAACCTAAATTTAAATTTTAAAAATTGAATTGTCTTAAAACAGAGATAAAAATCTGTTTTGTACCGGCTTGTTCATGTTTGTTTCTGCTGTAAAACTGGGGTTTTAATATGGAGGTCTACAATGCACAGTTTATACTTCTGTGCCAATTTGACGCCGTAGCTATGGCGTCAGCACAGGCCCTGTGCATAGCCTAACACCGTAGCCTGACGTGCGCCTCCCCAGAAATGGAATCTGCACGTCACGGTTGGCTACGCAGACCGCAAGAGCTGTGACAGGTCGATTTGGTAGAAGCTTTAGTATTTGCGGCTGCTTCTCCATTTCCACAATTTTCTAATTTATTGTTTTGGATCAGTAAGCGATGGAACACATTGAGGAAAGGTTAACAGAGGAGGTTCAGACATACAAACATTTGCATCACTTGTCTTGGGCGAAATTTGGGCGAACGTTTCAGTCACCATTGTTGAAAGTGAAGCAGGAAGTAAAAGTAAAATTTAACCCGAATGGCAAAAAAAACACAGCGCCAACTAGTGTGCAAGCCAGTCTGACGAGCACACAAGTATAAACGGTTCACACTGACGTGATGCACAGGTTACGCCATCTATGACCCGCAGGCTTGAGGCTTTTGGGGTAAAGCATCAAGTGGGCATTTGTGGAACTGCAGTTTTTGGCACTTGCCTGCTGGCTTAGTTTTTCAGTCCTAGAAGTTGCCACTTGGTTGAGGGGTGAGGGGGCAGTTGGATGTAATCTACAACCTCACCACTAGAGGGTGCTTCTACACAGTGGACCTTTAAAACTGAAACCTCCATTTATAAAAGACGACAGAAGCACGATTTTTAAAGAATAGAATATAACAAGTTGGAGACTTATTTTAATCAAATAACACCTCTATATGTGTTTACTCTCTTATCATCCAATATAAGCATATGATAATTTCAAACTATTTAACAACAGTTGTCAATGACGAAAGAAAACAAGAGAGTTTGGGATTAGGTTTTTACCTGCAAAGGCCTGACAGAGGCCTGTGAAGTAGAAGAGAGCTCCTCTGGACATGGTGAACAGCTGACCCAGGAAAACCAGGAAGGAGATAGAGGAGAAGACCACAGAGAGTATCATGAGGGCCTGGACAGACTGCAGCCAGTCTGGAAGAGCACATTAAAAAAATGTTATTCAATAACCAGTCACACAGAAAAGCAAAATCTGACCAGACAACATGCAAATGTATGCAGAAAAGAAAATAGTCTGATTATTTACCACTTTCATTGGTAGCAGCACACATCCAGGTATTTGTGGCATTATCATGGTAGCAGTTATACCAAAGGTCAGAGATTTCTGAGTCTGCCCATATCCACCAAGACTATAGGAGGGAAAAAAAGAAAAGAGAAAATACATTTTCTCAGAAAGGCTCATTGCTGCTAAACCACAGTTAGTATGTTGATGTGCAGCATTTTTGAGTTAGGCTTTCCTTAAATACAACACTGAGTAACAGTGACATCTACTGTGAGAAGGTGGAAACATACATTAACGCTCCAGTTTCCACTTGGGTCTCACCTTCTCCAGCGTGGCGATGAGGAGCATGGCCAACGTGCCCAAATGTAGCACAGTTAGAGAGACGAGCAGACAGACCATGGCTGCTGTGGGATGTGAAGAAGAGCCTGGAGTACAAAGCACACTGTGATGTTATTCGCAAATGATACAATTACTGTATAATACATTTTAATGGATAAAACCTTTTATAAATGAATGGATAAATAAATCAAGCAGAATTAGACGCGATACGGATGACTATTATTTTCCACTGCTAAACACTTTCTGTCTCTTCCTGTCATTTATAGTGGCCAGCAGAACAGTGGAACCTCTGTCTGCCTGTGGCCAGGAAACTCTGGCCACTTTCATCATCTCTGCATCTGCTCTGACAATCTCTGGTCATTTATAAAGCCACAAGCATGCCAGCAAACACAGAGGCAGAGAGAGGGGAGGGTTGTCACCATATCTTCAGAGTCTGTCCGGTCTCTAAGGAAAACATCTGACCATCGGCACCCTGTATCCTCTGTAAACAAGAATGTAGTGAAACCCTGACAACCAATGCTATGACTTACCGTTGTTTCCCTTTGTTATGAATCTTGGCACAAATGTACTCCCTTTAATAGACTTCTAAGGGGAAGTAACATCATTAAGTAAGAGTTTTAGTTTCCGTTCACTCAGCAGCTAAAAATTAGTAAAAGATTTTTTTTGTCAAACTACAGTAGAAAGTTTTTAATGTTGCCTCCAGTTTCTCTACTATTGTTGGGAGCTAAATTAGACAGGGGATAATGCACGTAATAAAAATATTTCAATTCTATAATCAAAACTTGCATGTAAAAAATCAAAACTGAGACTTTTGTACATCACATTCCCTTCAGTGTACCAATAGACTGTCAGGAGTTTGAATACGTCTTGTTTGTTTTTCCCACTGTGCTCCGTCCAAAGAGGAAAAATACTGCTTTCATTACTGTAGACTGTGGACTAATAAAAACAGCATGTGTTTGGGTGACAGTTTGAGGTACAGCTGGCGCAGACAGAACCTAATTAACAACCATAGATAAATGCAAACATCATGATGGAAAAACAAAATCTTCATAAACGTTCAAAATACATTTTTTCAGTAGTGGTAGTAGTTTTTCTGGTACAAATACATATTTTAGTGTCCACTTCTGGGTGTGCCCTGCATCTCTTTAGTCATTAGTTTCATCAGGCTACAGCTGCATGAGTCAGAAAATCCAGGCACAGAATTTCTGCACAGTCCAACACAAGCAAGATTTTTTTTCAGTTAAAATTCTTACCAGTTAGTTTCCTTGAACCTCTCAGTGATCCTCAGACTTTTGTTTTCTTTGTCGCTTCCGTCCTATTTCTCTGCCCTTTCTTTCCTTACTGATGTGTCAGCTCCAGAACTTTCAGAGAAGTGTACAGAGGAGGAATGTGTACTTACATTTAGGAGGAGTTCTCAACACCCATTTCCTCCAAATGTTCCCGGCCCTCCCCCTCAAATCTGTGGTCTGGACCGACTCAACACCAAAAATAACATTCCTCTGGACCTGCAGCAAAAAATATATTCTCTGAAGTTGCACTGCGGCATCCAAACTGCTCTGAAATGAGGGGAAAATACAGTGACTGAAACATATTCATCTAAGAAGTGCTATACGTGTGGGCTGGCAGTGGTAACATTTGTTTTTCCAAATGTTTGTGCCAGTGCTGCACGTGTACTCCTGCTGTCCACCCGGTTGTGCAGCTTAGCATGAAAACCACTACACTATTTCCTACATGAGGTGATTGAAAGGCAGGAAATAGAGGCTCATTACTGCCCACTTTTAACTGTAAATGTGCAGGAAATCTCAGACCACCCAAGGCACAGCACACATCGTGCAATATAAGATTTAGCCATAAATTTTGCTTTGATACAATAAACTTTTTTGTCTCACAAAGGAAGAAGTAAAATGTCTCATGGATGAGAAGGAATCAAATGTTAAAAACCATAAATATTCAGCATTTATCACAAATCAATGTTTGTTAATTGTATGGATTGTTCATAGCTGCAATATGTATGCATGCACCAACATTAAAAACTACACCCACTAGTTGATGAATTCAGATCCTTTACTTAAGTAAGTGTAGCGATACCGCATAAGTTAATGTTTCATTTGTTTTCAGTATTTTCTACTCCTTATAGGCTAGCCTACTTTTTTCACTTAGGTAAGTGCTGGATTATTTTTTTCTCAAATGAAGAAGTATTTCATGGTGATTCAGGGAAGTGGTGGCAATTTTTAAAACTATTTTATAGTGTTGGGCAGTCAAATAAGAGCAAAACATCACATTAAGCTCGTCATATTGATATAGGTAGAGCTCAAATTAAGTATAGTTAAATAATATAGTATATTTTTTAATAAATTAAAAATGTAGTGGTCTGAAAAGATTAAATAAAAGCTTTCAAAATAAAAATAAAAAACGTAGCACCTCCATATTAAACTAAAGTCATAATTTAAATGTGAAACGGATTATTACAAATTGTCGTTTTTACTGATGTTTAGCAGTGGCCGTAAACTGGTCACACAGTTAAATATCTTCCACGACGCCTTTAGGTACGCACGGACAAACCGGGATCACAGTGAGTTGTTTTTTTTTTTTTTTCCTACAAGAAATAACATCTCACCACCACAACCTATTCAAGTGCATAAAACATCACTGCAGCGTGAACCGACGTTATGTTTGAACTCTGGGCCTAGTTCGGTTGTGAACGTTTCGTGTGTTTCTTTATTAAATCCCTAAGTTTGCCTGGAGTACAGTGAACGTGCCGCTCTTTGTCACGAACCGTTACAACGGAGAGAGAAACAACGGCAGGCTCGCGTGTTTACAGTGTTCTGGGAGGAGACGCTCCGCTCGTCGGTTGGTCTCGATGCCAGCAGTGGGAGTTTATTTTTGGAGTCTGTGTCGGACATTTGCGGACAAAAACGAAGGCTGAAATGTGAAAGTAAATCACGGCATAAAGTTGCTCACCGCAGAACAAATGGAGCAAGCAGAGGTAACAAACGCATCAAGTTCTTCTTCGTTTCAACTTGAAAGCTAGCTAGCTAAAACCTAAACGTTAGCCAAAACCCACGATAAACGATGCCACCTCCTTACACAGCTTCATTATTAACTTGTTCCAGGTCTACATGTTGTTGTTTTTTTGTGTGTGTCTGTATCTTCACATTAAGTGGAAATGTTATCATTTGCCACATATTATTCTATTTAAATCTGTCATAAAGTTTTTTGTTTTTGTTTTTTTTTTGTTTAGCGTTATTTAGTCGTTGTTAACGTAAACACTATAAAGTCAAGTACAGTTCCGTTTGAATGCAGTTATTCCTGGTTACAGACAACCACAGACACAGAAGGAAGAAGCAGACACTTTAATGTCAGCTGTCTACACAGAAACAAACAGCTGTTCCCCAAAAATATGCCAACAATTAGAGTAGTGTATACATACTGCATCTGCAGCTTGTGTCATATGGAAAAATCATCTGTGGTAAAATTACAAACAGTTTATATTAAATACGTGTTTAGCACAGTATAGAACAAACATTTATATGAATAAAATGTCCTCCTGTCAGTAAGCGGCATGTTTGTCATACTGTTATTAACAGGAGCTGGAACAGATTGCCTCTTGGTTTAGTGAGGAAGGACTCTCTCCTGACTCTCCTAAGGAGGATCAGCTGTGTTTCCTATGGCGGGCCCTGCAGCGCGCAAGAAACCATCTGAGCAAAGTGACAAGGGAGCTGGAAACCCACCGCTCACAACATGTGGCAGAGATGGCAGAGGTAAGTTATCTGTGAGGGTTATCAGTCATCCAGGTCATGGTCATCCTGAAAAAAAGTAGGGATGCTCGATATTGGCCTTTCTGCCGATATCCGATATTCCGATATTGTCCAACTCTTAATTTCCGATACCGATATCACCCGATACCGATATATGCAGTCTTTTTACACCAAAATTGTTAGG
>JASGAT010369215.1:20019-30135 GCA_030220025.1 Chelon auratus | reverse complement strand
ATGTAGCACCCACCTAGACCAGACCAGGCACCCCCACCCCATAGCAATGACACTTCTTGATGGCAGCAGCCATCCCCAGCAGGATGCAGCCTGACACAGACACAAAAACGCTGGACAACTAAAAAGAACATGAAGAACAGCACAAGGTGTTGACCTGGCCTCCAAATTCACTAGATCCCAAACTGATCAAGTATCTGTGGGATGATCCACAGAGACCCCTCCCCTCAAAGGCCCCCACTAACAACATTGTGTTGCCAGACACCACAGGACACCCTCAGAAGGCTCATGTCCGTTCTCTGAAGAGTCACCACAAGGGAGACCTACACAATATTAGGATGATGGTCATAATGTTATGCCTGATCGGTGTGGAAATCCTTGTGCTTATCGAATTAAAACAGAAAATGTGCTTTGCCAAGCCATTAAAAACCTTTAAACAATAATGGTTAATGTTTCCAAGGATTACTATTTTACGGGTTACCTCTATGGTGCTATTATCCTTTGCTAATTAGAAGACATCCATCCTTATGCAGCTATAGCATTGTGCTCCCTCTTATACAGACTACAGCAGTCTGACTGGCTTTTGACCAGCTGTATGAATGCTTCCTTGCCTGCCTGACAGCCTGTTACAGTGCATTATTTCAACAACAGCCCGTGTTCACGTGGGTGTTTAACAAGCGCTTGGTTCGGATTCAGTCGCCTTGTTGCCGGCCAAGTGACGGCTGGCGCCTCAGAAAGCGGCCTACGTCTTTCCACGTCGCACTGGTGGAATCTCATCCTACCTGCCTACGGGTCAGAGCATGTTCACCATCAGCCCTTGTGAGCCGGCAGATGCAGATGCGCTCCACCATATGGAGACGACGCTGTCCGCACCTTGATGTAACCCAGCCTAGCGCGCGGGGGACAACAAACCTCTCTGACAGTGATCAGCTTTCAAACACCTCAGATACATACGCCGAGGCCATTTCTCTTCATTCTGCAAATGTTATCAGTGATGATTCACATGCTGAGATGTGCGTCTGAGTGGTTTATACTCTAATACATTACACTCTAGAAGAGATGGGAATGTACTTTTCATACTGATATATTTAGATGATAAAAGAGACAAGGTGCATTTTATATAATATTTCCTGTGTAACATGTTGTTTGTACCTTTAAAAGATGGAAACAACCAAATTCCACTGGAGCCATGAGCTTAGATTTCATTTAGTGCTTATTGTAAGACCAGTTTTTGCAGCTGTTAGCCGCTAGCTAACTACTTTAGTTTTTTTTTTTCATGCTGTAATCGTGACTAAGCGAAGCTGGAGTCATTTTAGTTAATTCAGTTTATAACTTGATAGTGCTCTCACTCTCTTCAGTTGTCATGACAAGCACGTTAGCTGTTTTCAGCGGCAGTAAATGCAGATTATCAGGGAGCCAGAGTGCAGATGCTGCAGCCCACACGGCAGTATTAGCCACATCTACTCTAGTGCAGTAGATTTGGATGGGTTTAGTTTGTGTGTCGTCAGGAGTTTTCAAAGAAATCACGCGTTTCTGTTTCCTTATGGTGTCATGGAGTAAAATCTGATCTTTATGCAACCTAATCCAACCAAGCAGTACATCTTGACGTTAAGTATACCTCCATAAAAGTATTTGCATACTTTTTAGATTTAGGTTATAGATGAATACAGAAATGATGCACTGATTGGCGCCTGCAGCAGTTTGAAGGCTTTTTATAGCAATGTGTAACATGTGATTTGGAGCATTACAGAGGTCTGCAGAGATATAGAGCATGGAGACAGAGACAGAAGCTGCTGGATGTACAAATAATGGGAATTTCTTTGGGGGAAATGAGGAGCCTTCACCGATGTCCGCTGCGTTGGATCTGCAGGATTTGTCTCCATTCAAGAGAAATGTCTTTTTAGCTGTGGCATCTGTATTTTTGTGAAACACGTAGCACTTGCTGGCTAATTCACAGGCCTACCTTTGCAAGCCTTTGGATATGTGACCGATCTTGCTATCGACCAGCATCCCTCGGCTAGCAACGTCTTTCTTCCTCTGTTGCTAACCTGGGGATGCTCCACGTTTTTGTTGTCATCTAAGAATCATGCACATAAATTAAAGCGACGATGGGCCGACGGGTGCCTGGAGCTCTTTGCGGGATATGATCACATGCATGTTTAGCCCCTTGAAATATTCAGCGCGGTTCTGGCCCTCTATCAGATTGTAATCCCAAAGATGGGCCTGCTGTCACTGCCATCTAATTTCCCACGCAATTTCTGCCTCGTGATGGCATCTGAAAATAGGGGCAGGCGGGATATAACGGGAGCCAAGGTGGTGCTTTTGCATGCATGGGTAAGATCGTGCATATACAGTATGTGTACTCATCGGCCCTCATGCATATTAGAACGCATTAGAAGTTATGGCGGCTCCAAGGGATGCTGAAAACTCCTTAAGGGGAGGGGCCTCTGTGGATCATCCCACGGATACTTGATCAGTTTGGGATCTAGTGAATTTGGAGGCCAGGTCAACACCTTGTGCTGTTCTTCATGTTTTTTTTAGTTGTTCCTAAAGCGTTTTTGTGTGTGTGCATGTGTCAGGCGGCATCCTGCTGGGGATGGCTGCTGCCGTCAAGGAGTGTTGTTGCTATGGGCGATTCATCGACTAATTGGAAATTAAAAGTCATTGATAAATTGATTGAAAAATTAATAGTTTGCTGCAGCCCTATGTGTTTGTCAAGGTCTTCGTGTGCATCTATTTGGAGTGATGTAACTTGATAAGTGTGTGTGTGCTCCCCTTCTTTTATTTCATACGCCTCTCTAAGTGTTTGTGTGCCCGTCTTCTTGAGCGTAATGATGGGCACAGAGTGGAGTGCCTGGAAGGGGTGAAACAGGAGAGGGAAGAGGATTGATTCTGGGCTTTAAATAAACACACTGTCCTCTCCTCCAGCTGAGTCCACCAGACACATATCTGCCCCGCACGTCACTCAGATCACCTGCTCTCACGCAACGCCACAGACAATTTGTGTGTGTATGCAGCAGCGGACGCGGCGTGCCGGCAGTCGGCCCAACGGGAACAAGAGGATTGTTGAAGTAATTTATTGCCTCCTTGCTCCTTTTCCCGAAAGTCCATAGTTGGGCTAGAGCAACGGAATTAATAATTTGTGCTGACAAATGGCGGCATTCCTGCCCCAAAGTGGCTCATTTGTCCTCTTATAGGTTAAAGCAGCAGTGGAGAAACGATGCACTTTTCGTATGGGTGAGCGGTTCGCTCTGCGTCTGGGTAGCTCTCTGTTTGACAAGCTTTGTGAGAGGTTGTGTGTGAGTATACACATGTGACAGGTATACACATCCTCCCCTCCGCACAAAACATTCCTCCGTCACACAGTTTGATTTGATAAAGGGGATGCAGTGTGCAGCGTTTTTATTTTTATTTTTTTCTAGATCTGAAAGAGGCACTTCCTATTCCCTCATTTACCTTAACTCCAAGCTTAAATTGATGTATTCCACCATACTTCGAATCCTACATTTGTACAGAGCAGTTTATTACCAATTAAAGATCAGGCCATGCTTGAAATACACATTTTTCCACATTACTAGACATTTATAGCTGTTGCAGCTACTGAAAGGAGACAGAGGAGATGCAAATAAAAATCATTTATGTATGGGGAAAATGGCACACACAAGACAAATGCCAGCGTCTCCCTTGAGCATGTTTCTTCCAGGAAGGAGACGTTGAGGCCATGCTTTGTTTCTCACATCTGCACACACTGAGAATTACTATCAACGCGGGCATGATAGTCAAATGTAGTTGAGTCAAAATGTATTTGTGCAACACATTTTTAAAAATGCATAGTTGGCCAAAGGGCTGCACAAGCTTAAAAAAAAAAAAAATCCGGTATGGATGATGAAAAATAACGGTATAGATAAATAAATGCAAAAATAAATACTTGAAGGAGCAGTAGACAATTTACCCTCCATAGCATTTCCAAGTTGCAATGATTGCACTGCTGCTGCAAAGACCGGATTAGTTTCCTCAGAGCTGAAGAGGTACAGTAATTTGAATTCCTCCATCTGTTGCCTTCACTGTGGGGTGGGGGGGGGGCACAGAAAACAACAAAAAAATACAGGGTTTAATCTATAACGGAGGCACAGAGGCTGATAGATACATGGTTTTAATATCTGTTAAGAAAAGCAACATACAATGTGTTAACCTTACTCAATGTCATTGCATGCAGAATGCTAGAAAAGGTTGTTTGCGTCATGTTGATTTGACAGGAATTATTTCCTTCCACAGATCCTTCTTCAGACATAAAAAATAAATGACAGAAAGAAACAAAGAAATGGCCAAAATAAAAGTTGACGTGTGACATTACCATTAATAAAATGTAGTTATTTATTTTTTCTTAAATGATTTATTTCCTCTATTGTCGGAAGTCTATTACAGAACACGATAAAGCTCAGAGGTCTTAAAAAAACGGAGTCCCACAGGGCTCTGTTCTCGGACCACTTTTGTAAATTTTGGAGGTAGTTGTTAAGATGTATGCAGATGATACCATTATATATTTAGATACATTACGACTATTTTCTAAGCAATGGACAGCTAATGAAGTAAAATGTAATTTATGTATTATTTTAACCTAAAATATAGTTAAGAAAGTGGACCTCAAATGTTGTCACGTGAGTGCCAAACGTGCCAGAGAGTCCAGAATAAATGTAATGCTACACACTCTAAACTCCTCAGGCCTCTTGTGTCCGTAACATGGACGGCAAAGTTACACACTCCCATGCTTGTTTAAAGGCTCAACTCCTCACTCCTCTCCTCCCATATATCTGGACTTATCACTGGCATGTTATCTGGCCTTTCCATTTTTTGCACGGCTGAATAGCTGATCCGTTGCAGCCAGCATATCTATGAGGGAGCTGCTGGTGGCTCTGCCTTCCCTTCCTCTGACTCAGAGATTACCATATAGCCGCAGTGCAACTCTGCAGTTACTTCCCCACAGCAAGCACTACAGCAGCTCTGCAACAAATTTGTGTTATCTCAAAAATATGCCTCTCCTCTCCTCTCCTCTCCTACTAACCTCTTACTGATTCACTAATTATATCTAGTTTCAGTGCATGAGGGGATCTTGAAAAAGTGATGATTCCTTCATTTCTTTGGAGTTTATTTCTTATCCTCTTGTGTCTCTGTCATTAATGCTGACAAACTGAAATGAGAAAATGTAATTTTCCACCAGGTGATGTTTTCTTTTAATTCTCCTGTGCAGCGATGCATAGCACGTTTTAACAGCAGGTGCTGTGAACAGAAAGGTTCAGAGAACAACAACAACACCCACCTGTCAAATACTTTAACGCCTGTTTTGTGTTTCACCATCAGCTCTCTCTTGCTCAGAGTCTGCAAAATGTTAGTTCGCAGTCTGTTTCCTAGGAGCCTGGAGACCTGGCTGCAGTACAAGTGCACTTATAAACAACAACCTTTGTGTTAGTTGAGATAACTGCACTCTGCTGACCATTTAGTGCCATGTGCCTCTGAGAATTGCTGACTGAAACAAAGCTTATTGTGTTGTCAAATGAGAATGAATTCACTCAGCCGTCCACCTATCCAACGTTCAGTACCTGCATTCACTTATCTCAGGCGGCGTAGCTATCCAATCCGTTCAATTCAATTTTACTCATATGCCGTCAATAATAAAACCAATTGTCTCAAGATGCTTTTCAGAAGTCAGAGCCTGAAACCCCTAGAGCAAATGCTAAGGTGACGGTGACGAGGAAAAAGTCCCTTTTAACAGGAAGAAGCCTTGAATCCAGCTCATCCTAGGACAAACAAACTAATCCTTGGATCCCTGGGTGATTGTGAGGGGCATGTCTGGCTAATTATGAACCAATCAGTCAATCGTTTAGTAAATTGAATGATTTGAAGATTAATCAATGATAAAAAGAATCGTCAGTTCAGTCCTAAAATGTAAAATAGTTAGAGAACCACAACAGTTGTTATACAGTATAATCCAGTGCATTTTTACAATGTTTTGCATCCTCCAAAATTTTCTACATTTCTGCATATTATTTATTCAAGTAAATTCATCATTTGTACATAGTTGAAAAAGTCGGTGAGCCCTTGTTTTCAGTATCTGCTGTGACCCCCTTGTGCAACAATAACAGCAGCTAAACATTTCCAACAACAGCAGCTACTACTGGCCAGAGTTTACGATAATGACGGCAAGTCAGTAACGTCATTGACAAGGGGGTTTGGAAATGACATTTACTCTATATACAATGCCCGAGTGACTATATACAAGCAAACGCATATTATTTGTTGATTACCGCGTCCGAGAAAAGTTGAAGCCAGCTCAAGTTTCGTGCCGCCGTCTCACCTGACATGTAGCGTCAACTTGTCGCTACATATTGCTAGCTTCTATTGAAAATGCATTGTGTCGTTGTCGTTCTCAGTGAATGCACAAATAAACTGGTAGACTATGGTAACATGGGGAAAAAACCTTCTGAGGTTCTTAAAAACCGATGATTTGCATTAATTTAGACCTACAGTAGGATATTTAGTTAATATTAATTGCTCTTTAGTGTATTTCATTGCATTTGCATGAATTTGCAGCGCACCTCCCTCAGCTCAGCTCAGCTCAGCTCCCTCTCAGCAGAGGAGATGAGGAGCAGGGCGTATGTGTCCCTACGTTTCTCCGTCCCAAATATAGAAATTTAATTTCTTGCGTTTCAAGCCAGAGGCAGATAAGAGCAGGCTGTGGGCGAGCTCCAGAGGCAGGTCTTGTTGTGCTATCAAATCGCTGTATAATGGATTATTTCATTTCTCAGTTTTCTCCTCTCCATGATTCTTTTGTGCTCCCCCTCCCTCTGTCCAGCAGTTACCACTTCTGCTATTCTGCATTGTTATGCACTTTCTGGGAGTCATGATGACAACAAAACTTGAACTCATTGTTAACAGAGGACATTGTCACTCTTGGAAAGCACCCTTTTTTTCTTTCTCACAGATGCTAATTCTAAAGCTACATTGCATTACACTCAGTAGAGGGACCAGCGAACGTCACTGTATTGAGTAATAAACTTGTTTTTTTCTTGGATTAAGGGAACTGTTGCATCAAGCAGGCATTACCAAACTTTACAATAATACATTTTACAATTTAACACATCTAAAAACTATATTCATGCATTAAAAGGTTACCAATTTGCAAACATAAGCCTCAGCTAAAACAGTTGGACGATTTGTCACAAGTCCTATTGGATGGAACTCAAATTCATTGGCGTACTTGTCAGAACATACATCCAATACCTATCGCTTTGATTATATGAAATGGTTGGAGCGCAATAGTTGTTGGGAGAAAGTATTTTTGGAGAGCCTGATTGTCATTATTTGAGTATTTTACTCATAACTGTGATATTTCACGTTATATTTGTTGCTTTGTAGCGTCTCCTCAGCATTTTGTATAACAAAAAACACATATTTGCAAGTCAAATGTGGATATGTTAATGTCCAGTGCACTAATGCTGAAGAACGTGACTAGCATGCACGATGCGTTGACCTTGGTCCCGTTCAGCACCTTTGGGGTGAGCTGGAACACAGCCACACCTTGTCACACAACATCAGCGCTGGCCCTCTGTAGTTCAACTCCCTGCAGCCAGACTCGAAACAACGCATGACCGCTTCAAATCCATGCATTTGTAATAAAATGTCCAAGATTCAAGGTGTGCATGTTTGGGAGTCTTCATTTTGTTTCGTTGTTGTGTTAAAACAATTATAATTTAACCTAACCCGTTTTCTTTTGTAGGTTCATTGGTGATTCTAAATTGGCTGTAGGTGTGAGTGTGAATGATTGTCTCTCTGTGTTAGCCCTGCGATACAGTGACAGCTGGGATAGGCTCCAGCCTCCCCGCGACCCTCCGGAGGACAAGCGGTTGCAGAAAATGAATGAACGAATGAATTTCCTTTTGTGGTTGTCTCTGCTCAAAGCCGTCTGACAGTATGTGATGTCTCCTCGCCTCTGGCAGGTATTTGGATCAAACCCAGCCGAACGTCCAGGATGAGGGAGAAGAGGGCTGACTTTGTGGCAGGATGCCTGGGAGGAAGAGTCATCGTAGCTGGTGGTCTAGGTCAGCATCTCTATTCTTTTTCTCCTGTTTTTCAGCATGCTTTTCTTTCCTGTGCAAAACAGAACAAATCATCCTATACTGAAGGATTTCCAGTGTGCATGTCCTAGCGCTCGGTACTACCACATAGGCAGTTGCACACTTTTAAGGAGTTCATCATGAGCCTTGGCAGGAATCATGGTACTAAGGCAACTGGAGTGTTTAGAAACCCTGGCTTCAAATAGACGTTTTGTTATCATGATGTATTGTAGTGCACAAAATGTGGGTCACTCATTATAATGACAGCTTGGAGAACAGGCAAGCAGCCGAGCCATGATGGATGGCAAACACTGGTGGAGATGCAAGCCTGTGCTTCAAGTGCAGTGTCTAAATATTACATACTAATAATAATCATAGTATAATATTATAATACTCAGCCCAGTAGTGAACACAGTCACAATGCAGTGGTCCCAACTAAAGCTGGACGATGCCAAAATGCTTTTTCCTTTTTTGTTCTGACAAACACTTGCAAAACTATCTTTAATATATTCACTTACCAAAACTCTATTACATAAGCAATGCAATAAAGTAGTTGATCAATTGTAGCCGTATGGCAACGATGCTCGTACATGAACCGTGCGATGAAATCCATATTTTCAACATGCTTTCATTGAAAACAACTTTAATTAACCCTTACATACTGTTCATATTTAATATCTTCACAGTATGCTCCAGGACCCAAACCAAGAATACCCTCATAGTACGTGTCTATACCAAATTTTAAACAACAAACATATGTAGAATGTCAAACTATCATGTCCTGTTTTACATGAAAACACCAAAGCCGTAATGATTTGTATATATTTGACTGCGCCTTCTGGAACTGTCGAAATTTATAATATAACCATGTTTAATCACTCGATCACTGCAACTACTGAACGCTGTCCTCGCTATATCATTAGAAATGATAATTATCAATATTATTTCAACATTTAGCACTTGGAACACAACACATTACACAACAAAGCCATCTTCATTGTTTTCCTCCTCCTCCGAATCACCATCAACCTCCTCACCCGCCTGTTGCACTAAATCTTCCTGCCATGATGTCAGTCGCTAACTGTACTACATGGCCTATGTATCATCTATCTAAGTATCCACAATAAAATATTATCTCCTTGGAAGTATATATTATTTACTGTCTTAAACTTGTCTAACAAAACAAAATAATATGAATATTTTCCCTTCCGTAAATGTAATAAATACCTGTAGAGTAGTCTAATACCATGTAATTCAATTGCAGTCCATTAGGCTGAATGCACACCGTTACATTCCATATTTGAGTATAGTTTGCATATCGCAAAAAAAAAACTTATTGCATTACAATTGGTTTAAATTACAAGAATTAAAAGTTAAATAACCCCAGATAATGTCTCATAAATATTGAAAAATCTTTAAATTTCACCGTGGATTTTATATGATCCTGCTTTTTAATAAGTCATTTCAGACAGTGATTGCTGCAATATGCCAACACCATGCACTGGAGTGATAAAAGTTTATCTATACTATGTTTATTTTACTTTTTTTGGAATTGGAGTATTTGTGAATAGAAATCTACAGATCGTGTGCAAAATATAACTTTAAACATTTAGAAAGCAAAAACCTAATTTTCATTTACAAATGCGTGCAATGTGTCCTCCCATACATCAGCTGGTAGATTCACAAATATGCATATTACTGCGTATGTGGAGATGTAGCTTCTGTCTCTGCTGTTATTAATTTCTAATTTGTAATATTAACATCAGTCTCCTTCTGACAATAAAAGGCATCACCACTTACAGGGGAAATTGTCAGAGCTGCCTTCACTGCTGCTGACAGCCGCCAAAACACCACAAATCATATTTATCACCAACACACACACGTGCTGACACACACAAGCAAATTCATTTTCCATTAACTTTCCATTTTCTCCTTCACTGAGCTGCATTTGTTAAAGTAAATCTAGTGTGAAGTGAAACTGAGCAATGCAACAAATTAATCAGAGGTG
>JASGAT010369215.1:0-11712 GCA_030220025.1 Chelon auratus | reverse complement strand
GCTTTGAAAAGGCCGCCCCGGCACCGTCACTTTGTTCTTCCAACAAAATGACGATAATGGTCTTCCTTAGGCGGACGCGCACACTCGCACTCATTCACGCGGCGTGGCGGCTCCACAGTCCGTATCATTTAGGCGCTCGCTGTGATGTGGGTCTCCATGGAAACGGCAACAACTTAGTGCTGCGTGATGTATAATGACAGTGAGCGTTGCACCTGAGGTGAAAGAGATGGAGAGAGAGTGCGGGGGCGGGAAGGAGAAGCAGAGGGAGAAGGGAAAAGAAAAAGGAGATCACAGTGGACCTTAGGAGGAGGAAGAGGTCTCTGTGAGGCTTAACATGCCTGAGGAAAATTAAAGCTATAGTCTAAAATAAGCCCGTTGGAGGCTTTGGAGTTTTTTTTGTAATTTTGTTCCACGTGGTACGTTTTGGTGTCTGCCTTTCCTGGATCTCCTTAATCCGGAAACGTACATGAAATGAATACCAGGCATTAACATATAAATGGATATCTGTCACCGTTTTTAAATTGTGTTAAAGGGCAGTAGTTCAACCTAAAGCCCATATTATTTGATGGCTTTTACACTGAGCCACAGTAAACATGGTGGAAGAGGTTCAACAACAACAATATATATATGTTTTTTTTGTTATTATTTATGTATTTTGCTTTGATAAACCAAAAATACATTATGTGAATATCTGAAAAACAGCTGACCAGATTCTTTACATATTGATGCATCTATTCATTTCACTTTTAAATCTACATGAATAATTTTTGGCTTTGGATTTCTGCATATACTGTACACCAATCAGGCGTAGCATTATGACCACCTTCCTAATATTGTGTAGGTCTCCCTTGTGCCTCAAAAACAGCCTTCTGAGGGTGTCCTGTGGTGTGTAGCAACAGATTGTTGTTAGTGGGGGGTCTTTGAGGGGAGGGGGCCTCTGTGGATCATCCCACAGATACTTGATCAGTTTGGGATCTGGAGAATCTGGAGGCCAGGTCAACACCTTGTGATGTTCTTCATGTTTTTTTTTTTTGGTTGTTCCTAAAGTGTTTTTTGTGGCTGCATCCTGCTCCTCAAGGAGTGTCATTGCTATGGGGTGGGGGTGTCTGGTCTGGTCTAGGTGGGTGCTACATGTCTAAGTAACATCCACACCAATGAATGCCAGGTCCAGAACTTTCCCAGCAGAACACTGAATTGTCACAAGATGGTCAGTGTTATTCAATTCTCCGGTCATAATGTTGTGGCTGATCGGTGTATGTTTAGTGATGAAAACCTCAGGCAGCAGAAACCAGAGGAGGAAGAGACAGAAGAGCAACGTCAGGAAGAGGAGAGGAGAAGGGGTGAAGGCAGCACCGGTCTCCATGGCAATAGGAGCACTTGGGGCAGTTACCCATAAACTGCACTGAACATTGAATTGTCACAAGATGGTCAATGTTATTTCATTCTCCTGTCAGTGGTTTTAATGTTGTGGCTGATCGGTGTATGTCCTTTGTCCAATTTTACAAACAAAAGGCTGCAAGTCTGAAAGAAAACTAAATCTAGGATTGTCTAGAAGTAAGAACTAAGTGAGCTCAGCTTTGTAGCATGCTCTCTAACTCTGCTTGGAACTGGTGGCTCCAGGCTACAATATTCTCTTACTAGAATAGCACAGGAGTTCAAACTGTAGTTAGTCAAGCTGCATTGTGCATAAACTCAGTCCTACAAGCTTTGACAAGGAAGAAAAATGTGTGCAGTAAATTGAATATCATATTTTTTAAACTGACCATGGTGAGTTTGACAGTGTTACTGGGTGCTGTATTAAATTGTCAGAAAGCTCTTGTAACAGTACGATGGCTCCAAATGACGACTCTTAAACGGAGCTGTGGTGGTCTAAAATACACAACCACTGCTCTGTGAGTTTGTCAGAAAGGGTGAAAAATGTCTTGTTGCAGCATGCCCCGTCTATAAGGCTAGAGCTCCGAGCTGTTCTCCAGTCAGCAGTGCCGTCCTGATAGCTGACAGCACGTCTCCTAGCGGCGCTGGCTCTCAGATGTCAGCCAACCCGCTGCCACGGGAAACACCCACCCAGAAGCTCAGAGCTCAGGCGCCGTTTCCCACAAACGCACCCAAAAATATCCCCCTTTTGAAACCGATGCAGAAAAATATGCACGGCAACAGCTGCGGGTGTCGGTGAAAATTATATATTTCCTGACACAAAAGTGAGGAGGGTTCAAATCTAAATTTCACTTCAAAATAAAAAAAAAAGTACAGATTTGGGTGGCTTTAAAAAGATTTACTGCAACTATCATTTTGTGCGGTGTTTACAGCTTATTTTACCGTTAGATACTACTGGTTGGAAATGTCATCCTGGATTTAGTAGCTTAACGTGTGAATATGCACATCTGTGTGTGTTATATCTCAGTGAACATGCAACTGAGCTAATGAGTTTATTCCAATTACAGGACACCATGTTTAGAATTTAGTGTTAGTTTGATCTGTATGTGATCATACTGTATGATCAGTACGTCACAGGTTGCAGCTCCTCTCTATTTTAGTTTCTGTCGTTGCATTGGTTTCCAAACAGGCCTATATGTTGGTAGTTTAACCCGATATACTCCCCCCGGAAGTGTATGTAGTTATATATTGTATATATACAGTATTTAAATGTAGATTAGATTAGATTAGATTCAGCTTTATTGTCATTACACATGTACTGGTACAGAGCAACGAAATGCAGTTTAGCATCTAACCAGAAGTGCAATAGGCATTAAGTGCACATGGCAGATTCCTAAAAGCAGCTTTCAGCTCAACACCAAATACTCTATCTCCCAAATTAAAGTGGAAGGAAGATCTGGAACACAGCTTTCTAATAAGGTTTGCAGGGGAATCTATGGGCTGGAGCCTATCCCAGCTCTCACTGAGACGAGACACGGGGTATACCCTGGACAGGTCTCCAGTGTGCCTATGGCCCTTCACAGGAATAAGCGGTTACAGAAGATGAATGAATGAATGAATATTTGTATATTCATATATATGCATTTACACATACACATCTCCTGCTTAGCCACATTCATGTAATCTACAGCAGGGGTCTTCAACATTTTCCAGGCCAAGGACGCCCAAACTGATGGAGAGGTGGACTACTTATGTATATGTGTATTTAAAGACAAAAAAATTGCGTGGGGGGGAATACATATATATATATATATATATATATATATAAAAGTCTAATCAACCAAAACTTTCGCGACCCCCCTGTAGCACCTCCACGGACCCCCTAGGGGTCACGGACCCCCTGTTGAAGACCTCTGATCTACAGTATGCCTATATATGTGCTGTTTGACTACCTGTTTTTATGCTTTTTTTTTGTTTAATCAAAAAGGTTTTTTTTGTGTTTTACCTGGAGCAGATTCTTTAAATGTCTTATTATTTTTATTCTCAGATAAATTCCCCTGCGAACCTTATTAGAAAGCTGTGTTCCAGATCTTCCTTCAGTTTAATTGGGGAAATGGTCTATTTGGTGTTGAGCTGAAAGCTGATTTTAGGATTTTATAAATCATCTGTGTTAATTAGTCCTGCAGATCTGAGTGAAATAATGCAGACTTCTTCCATTTTTTTATTTTTTTTGTTTTTTTTACACAAACTTCCCTCTAAGCAGATAAATTGCACAATCAACGAAGATACAAGATACAAAAACTTGACTCTGGTGATTCATATTGGCAACGAGTTAACTGAAAAACGTGTGATTTCAGCTCTAATTGTCGATGCTGAGGGGGCGAGAAATTACTCAGATACACCGGAGTTAATTTAAAACGCTCACGCGGTGGAGGTGAAGTTATTATGACTCCCCTCTTCCCATCTGAACGCTGCTTAATTCTGCCGTCATCCTAACATGTTACTTTTCATTTTGCAGGTAATGAACCTTCGCCGCTGGGCACAGTGGAGAGCTACAACCCGGTGAAGCGGCGCTGGGAGTACGCAGCGCCCATGCCAACTGCACGCTGCTCTTCTGCCCTCCAGCAGACAACCAGCATGCTCTTTGTCATCGGCGGAGTCGCCCAGGGACCCAGTAACGCTGTGGAAGCCCTCTGCTTACAGGAAACAGTGTGACCCACACTAATATATTCGCAAATGCAAACTGGCATGGATATCTCATTCGTATATGTGCATAAAGACAGACACAAACGCATAAATTGGAACCGCAGATCACAAATACTTTTTTACCTTTTTATCCAACTGGTGGATTCTTCTCGTACACTGGGATATAAGAAACTCTGGTTTCTCAGATGGGAGCTGCGAAGGCAGTTTGTGACAGAACCGGACGAATACAAGATTAAGGACATTCAGGCGGACTGCTGTGACTGGCAAGGACATAAAAACTGACAGTTATTTTTAACTCTGTGGAAATCAGAGGAAGACAAAAAAAAGAGCAAAAAAAAAAAAAAACAGACACCGTGTCTGAAGAAAAACAACACGCCTTTGAACTGTTGAGCATTTTTCAGAATAAAAGCAGGGTACTTTTCTGGATATTAAAGGAACACAGGGCCATATCTGAATCTCTTCTTTGCAGCAGAGTTGCTCCTCTCTTCTGCTGTGACAGCGAGCTTGGGACACTTTTTTTATGACTTGAGAAATGACGCTAAGTTGAGTTTTAGACAGTGATGTTCTGGGAATGTGGATGTTTGGGTCCTTCTATTTTTGTTGCATTGTTATACGTATAAATGTGAACAACCACCACCACCACCACTTTTAACAATAGTGGCCCTTAACACGTATTTACACTGCGAGCAACTCAAGCTGAGACTAATCAGAGCTCCATCCATTTTCTACAACCAGCGAAAGCTGATTTTGACCACAGTGACTGTGTTTCTGTTATTTGTAGTTGCAGAGAAGTTGGCTGTGGTCAATCATGTCACATCTGTGCTCTGTGCACCACACCAATCAGTCATCCAGCTCAAGTGGTCCTTCATGCTTTAGCAGGGGGATATAGCCGATGGTGGAATGAATGCAGAGTTCCTCATACCTGCAGCTCTGAAGGATCTAGACAGATGCATTTCTCAACAACAACTTCCTGACAAATACAGTATTTTCCCCCTGAGTGATACCGGTACACAGTATTATTTACTTCAACTTGACTTGAATCAGCCGGATGATGAATACATTAGGAGGAGCCTCTCAAAGTTATGATACCAGGGCAACATTTCAAACAGGTTTTGATACTGTATAGGTTTAGCAAAGAATGGATTTTATAGACTAGAACCAAATCTAAAGTATAAAAGGATTCAAGAGGCATTCTTATTGTCAGACTCACCGGTTTGCATGAAATATCATCTTTAGCCAAGTGGTCTAGCATTGCTAGCTTTATCCCAGTTATTGCCTCTATGCATAGACAGATACAGTGTGTCATAGAAGTCTAACTGGAGAAATTCTAAAAAACATATTCCTTGAGCATAAAATACCCATATAGTTAGGCTTAAAAGTGAATTCAAAGCCTTGTAGAGGAAGCAAAACAGGGAAGAAATTCCCTTCTCTGCTGCTGGTCTTGGTTGCTTTGCCTATAAATCCCTAAATATGGTGCTTCTGTCAGAACTTGAATTTCATGAAACACAATTCATGTATTTGGAGATTAGCGTGGCGCAGTTACACTGAAAGGGTTTTAACTTTCAACAGCTTCATTAATTGGTTACATTACTCAACTTTACTTGTTCGCCTACTGGTCACATGGTCTAGACCACGTGTCGGAATAGAAAACGAACCAACGTAAATTAATGACTAGCAGTTTGAAAGGGTTTACTAATCAGTAACAGCGAGCTTAGCCTAACCGGTCTCAGCTAGCCTCATAGTTTGTAATGAAGAAACAACAAGTTTATAGGACAACCTTGGACTTACAAGGTTTGGCTACTTTCTACTACTTTTCACACAGAGGCTAATACTTAGTAAGTTGCTGGAACTAGTTAGTTTGCCTTTATGACTTCAGAAGTTGTTCAGTTTGTAAAATTAGCTGTAAGTTGCTGCAGCACTGTTGCTATCTAGAATCCACTGAGGCTAAGAGATTAGCAAGCTAATAAGGTAACAGGTAACTTGGGAAAATTCATTGCCTTTGGGAATACCAACAATTTCCAATGCAATTATATTAAAAAAAAAAAAATTATAATAGTTTAACGTAACTTACACCTTTGTCATTTCCGAATGTGTCCCACATTAGCAAGTTTTTCTGATTTCTTACCTTTTGGAAAATATCCACTTACAAGGTTGTGAAAACCACAAGAGGTAGCTATTCATATAATTTTCTTGAGAGTACAGTAAACACTAAGCCCATTAAAAGGCAGCAAGTAATCTGGGATTAATAACTTGTAATCCTTTACACTAATTGTAACTGAAAAACAACACATCAAGAATTACTGCCCTGCTAGCTAGAATGCAAACACGGTTAGATATGTTGAGTAAAAAAGTATGAAGGGGATTTACTGAACCACTTAATTCCATTTTGACGACTTAATATTAACATGTAGACACAGTACTATAAGACTGTAGAAAAGCAGAACCGCCTTCCCATCCTGCACGGACTGAGCGTTTGATACTGAAAAGACAGACTTTTGCTGGAGATTACAGCTTGTACGGGCCGCCACAGGGTTTTGTGCACAAGAGATAGGGATGGGATATGATGGAGGGAGGTGCTGTGCTCAATGTCTTGTGACAGATGCAGTGAACCTGTGGACAGGAGACGAGGTCGGGCAGGAAATCAAAGGAATAACTCAGTGAAGTGTGTTGGTGTGGGAACGCAGCCTCAGTTGGTCTTTTGTATCCCGCAGAGCTCCTCCCAAGCTAGTACCATATTTATTATCCACATGAGGATCCAGCCAGCAGCCTCTCCACTCTGAATTAATGTAGTGTAAAATGACTGTCAATCTGTCTAACCATGTTTTCTAGCAGAAGGTCGTACAGCAAAGGACTTCAGGTTCCAGTCTCATTTATAAACTTTTATTCAGTCAAAATTCAAAAATATGGATGACATGAAAGTAGCTGATGCGCTTCTCCTAAGATTACTTGTTACTTATACATGTTTCTTCAAGTTTAGTTGAATATTTGCTGACATTATGGACTGGTTATGTGATTAAAGGCAGGTTGTGCAAGAAAATGATAAAAGAAAGTGACTTACAGTAAGAAAAGACAGTTTTGACTGGAGAATTCACAGATAATGGCTTATTTTACCCCTTTAACACACATGAAAACACACTTACAGCCTTGTACCTTAATTAGACAGTATTATTTAAAAATAATATTCCTCTCCAGCATCCAAAGTATTTGAAATAATGAAAAACACAATTTAATATAAAAAAAAAAGTTAGATGCATAGATAAGCACAGAAAGAGAGAGCTATCTCTGGCCCTGTGATTAAGGATTGTGTCTTACTAGCAAGCCCTTTTCACAAATTTACCCCCACTTAGTATTTTTTTTTTTTTTTTGTCCACACCCTGGCAAACGTCGTTAACAGAGCCAGACATCTGTAACTATGGGAGATCTGTGAAGCTGTAGAAGCTGAGACGAGATGCCAGTTGACAATTGTTTACTCCTGCTTCTGCACCGTGCGCACCTAATTGAGTACGTTAGGTAAAAGCCACAAACTCATCACATACAACATAATCACACGCTCCTGCTTGTTAACAGAGGCAATGAAGCCTGAATGCATAATTGTCATGTTGGAGTTCTGTTGGTGAACGTATTGTAGAAGGAGGTGGAGAAATTCATCAGCATATGCCAAACATATACATTTGCGTGCATGTAACCTGCCCTCATGTACCAGTAAGTTCATGGCTAAAAAGTCCATAAATGGAAAGTAACATGTGGTTGAACTTTATATATTTGCAGGTTTGCAGAGCTGCAGCGTACCACAATCTGCTTCTGGGAAAAATTGGAAGTGATGCTGACCCAGCCACACTGGACCTTAGAGAAAGCAGAAATAATCTTTTTAGTAACTTGAAGGCAGCTGGGCATGCTGTAAACCAAGCACTGGCTCATATACTGTTGTAACATAGAACGATCAGCCATAATATTAAAACCACTGACTGTACTGTGTTATTTACTGAGGAGCAGTAAATAACACAGTAACTAACTTTTAGACCTGGCATTCATTGGTGTGGATGTTACTTAGACATGTAGCACCCACCTAGACCAGACCAGGCACCCCCACCCCATAGCAATGACACTCCTTGATGGCAGCAGCCATCCCCAACAGGATGGAGCCTGACACAGACACACACACACAAAAACACATTAGGAACAACTAAAAAGAACATGAAGAACAGCACAAGGTGTTGACCTGGCCTCCAAATTCACTAGATCCCAAACTGATCAAGTATCTGTGGGAGGATCCACTGAGGCCCCTCCCCTTAAAGACCCCCACTAACAACATCCTGTTTCCAGACGCCACAAGATACCCTCAGAAGGTCCATGTCCAATCTCTGATGAGTCACAACTGTTGTGAAGGGACAAGGGAGACCTGCACAATATTAGGAAGGTGGTCATAATGTTATGCCATAACGTTATTGGCTTATAGTGTAGGCTACAGCTTCCCATTTATCCAGCAGACGGAGCAACATTATGATTTATTTAGAAACATGCAACCTTCACCACCTCTTGAGGGAACCCTGGTCCTTAAGCTGCTAAATGCTTCACTATGTTCACTAGTTAGTCATAAACTGTCTGCCTGCCGACTAGTGCTGAGCAGGTACACTAAGGCTGTCATACATTTTAATCTGACAACACCTGCTCGTTGGAGCTTGAAACGAGGCTGAGGCTTCTTAGATGTGAGGGGTTGGGTCGATTAATTTCACTTAAGTACTCTATAATACTACAAATTTGTCCCGAGAGTCTTTACAATCTGCTCAGTACAACGCCCTCCGTCTTTAGACTGTCAGTTTGGATTACCTAAAACACTCTAAGAAGAGGAACAGAGGAGGAATCTCTCCACCATCACACACAGCCGTGAGCTGTGTGTTGCCTGTACACAGAAATGATACGTGAAATTTACAAATATCTAAAGCATAATTGTTGACATGGAGATGAAGGCTGATAATTATCAGTGGGTTTTCACACCGCAGGTGAAACCTTTTACATTACACAAAGTCATATGATATTGCAGCTTTTCCATTCAGATCCAAATGCAATGTTCGGTCTACTTTTATCTCTGGTTCGGTTTTCACACGTCCAACGTGCACTGGCTTGGTAGGTGTTCAAATGTCGGACTTTGCCTGGCGTTTGGGTGCCGAGCAGCTGGTGCACAGGGGGGTAGATCAGTGGTTTTCCGTAGATAGCTTCTGCTAGAAATACAATGTGTGATAAACGTAATTTACAGGCTGCACACAAACTAAAAAGAGCTCAAAGAAGCTAAAAAAGACCCACAGCTCTGCAGATACAGTTTTTCAGACACAACATAGTCACTGATTGAGTGATTAATATGAAAAATACTGTGGCTGTCTCTTCTCATTGGTGATCATTATTATGATTGAGTGTGGATGCATGTGTGCAGCTTGGCGAATAAGACGCACTCACCATATATTATAGCTGTAAAGAGGATGCGCAATGCCTCTTTTGCAGGCGTTCTGTCTTTTAACCAGTTTACAAGCAACCCTGCAGCCTCCAAGGAATTCTGGGCCTTTGCCAGAGCTAGCTCTCTCTTTCGGTCGTCTAGTTCCTTTAGTTTAATTATTTGTTAGCGGTGTCATATTGCTGTATCGAGAAGGTGTCTCATGAATCTAGAATTTGTCTTTCAGTAGATGAGATGCCTCGCGGGGCTTTTTCTTTGGCGCCCGGCTCGCTCGGTTCGCCGGCGTGAAATCCCTCTGCTGCTTCTGACAGCAGGTTGAGCAACAGAACAAAAGAGCAGGGTGCTTCGGCGCAGGTAACAGCTAATCACAAGCTGTACTGTTTTAGAGCGAGCTTTGAGCGGATGATGCACAAGCATTATGGAAATGCGTATGGAAATGTGTTCTTACAGCAGGAAGGACGAGTTTAAAGCCAAAATGTTCCCACATCGACGTGCATTAACATGGCTTGTTAAAGTTTCTAGGAAAAACTGAATCAAAGTATGCAGGACCAGAGGCGCAGGGCAATTTTACCAACAAGTGCACAAATTATTGAACAGGTTTTCAATCCCCTAAAGTGTAGAGCAACCGTCGACGAGCAACAAACGTGCAACACTCTTGCCCTGAATAATTTGCCTTGTGTTCCATTACCTCTCAGATTTGCAGATGCAATACGTACCCTCTTGTCCAAGTCACATTCAGGGCCTTGTTTTTGGTGCAGGCACGCTCTGTGCCTTGATTCACAAAAAGAAGGCCCCCAGGCTCAGGTTTCTGACAAAACAAAGGCGGCGGCTTTCAGCGCTCTGCAAAGACGGGGGTGTGGAGGATGCTGAATCTATACTGTTGTGAGTTTCATGAAACCAATCCAGAACTATGTCTTGTATTTGACAATGAAAAGGCCTCTAAATTTTTTTATTTATCCATTTATTTATTTATTGTTCTGAGTGGGCAGCACAGTTCCCTGGGTAACAGGGAACCGTGTCAACACCCGCAGGTAGCATCAGTGTGTTCCTCTTGCATTCCGTGTGTTCTTGTTTTTTTATTCTGTTAAGGCTCCTAGTGTCAAATCTCGCTTGATTCTTATTGATTAGTCGATCAGGATTAGATAGAATAATATATTATTTTTTTGTTCTGTTGTTAACTGTTCATGTTGGTTCATTATTTTGCCCTCCAGTTGTTTGTGTTGTGGATTGAGGTCGTGAGGTGACAGATGTGCCGTGGTGTCGTCCAGATCTGAGCTGGGTTCCCCAAAGTGTTTGTCACTAATCATGTGTTCTTGCAAATCTTTGCGTAGTCTAGAAATATATATTTTAATAGAATTGTATACGAAAAAAAAAAAAAAATCAGTTTATTTTTTTCCATATTGGTCAGATGACATGTGTGGGATGCACCATTTGTATAATATTGAGACAATGTAGAGGGTTATATTTATGACAAGAAAGACGACAGGTATGTTGGGAACAAACAAGGTGGTGTTTTTTTTTATTTTTATTATAATCTGTTTCAGCGAAATATAAAAGAAAACTACAAATGTATTTTATTCTTTCTTCTTTTTAATTTGGCGATTGAAGTGAGCTGCTTCAAACAACCACCATCTCACAAGCAGCTCGGACGGCTTGGGAGCCACAGGCCGTCAGAGCCGTTCCGTCATTTCTCACCGCTTTGAGTCAAACTAGTTTGTACAGACATTTTGGGAAACGCAAACCCAGACTCCCCCTCTTTTCTTATCTCTCTTGCCGTACTGTGCTGTTTCCCCCTACAGTGATTGACACGGTAGAAACCTGGTGAACTGCTTTGTGGTCTCAGTGGATCAGTATTGCCATGTGCTCTGTTTGTGCAAATGTGATTTGGGGGGGAGGGGGCTTACTGAACTTAAAGAAATGTACTGAATGTGAAAGGAAAGAAAACATTGCAGCGCGAGCTTCCCACTCGCTCAGACAACACGTGTGAGGTGCAAACAACAGTTAAATATATCCTCCTTTGCTGTATGTTGAAGTGCTTTAAACTAGTTTTTACCCCTATGATGACAACATTTAGTTGTAGAGGCACATGCATAACCACGTTTCAATCAGCCAATCAGACCACCCATACACAGAAACTATGCACTTATATACAGAGCTGGCTTCACCCTCAACAGATAGTTTACAAC
>JASGAT010369213.1:0-12668 GCA_030220025.1 Chelon auratus | reverse complement strand
GACATCATATTGAATTCTATGAGTTAGGAATGGGATGGCACTTCAGTTCATAGAATGAGTAAAGGCAGGTGAGCGAATACTTTTGGTAATATAGTGTATGTACTTAAGGTCTTTGCCTAGCATGGTCTTGGTAGTTTTTATTTTTTCCATTATGGTGAATGTGTTTTGAGTTCTTGGACTACAGTTCCCATCATGCTTTGGGTGATAGTGAACACCAGGAGCCTTGTTTGTTGATACTGCCCTATTGAAAGTCAAGCTTCTTTTATCATCTGCAGACACTTCTGCTTGTTTTTAATCAGTTCAGATATTTTAGATTGATACTTTCCGCTTCAAAATCTTTCATTTGTGCAATATTTTTGTTTTTCTGCTGCATCATGAGACTTCAGACTTGTGTCCGTGGTCTTCTGTATCACTTTTCCTCTCATGTTGCTGAGTGGAAGTAAGGTCCCTCTCACAGGTAATAAGATGAGCGCAGGCTGTTCTCAGCAGCGCTCAAGTTCAGCTGCTTAGACTAATCGATTTTGACAATGGCAGGTACCGGGCCGTCTGCCGACAAAGAGAAAGTAGGTTAATACCAGTCAGCGTGGAGATGCGGCTTTCTTTTGGCAGCTGGATGACACAGTTTCTTTGTTGACTGTCGCCGTGGGTTGCTGCCGGTTGGATTCCCGACTTATCTGCGTGTGACTTCTGTTATCTCTGCCTGCTCCACTAAAAAAAAAAATCTACTGCCTGTTCAGAAATCTATATTCTGAAGACGTTTATGACCTTAACTGTCAGTGGTTTCAACATCGCTGTTTTCAAAGGCGAATTATCAGCATGTGACCGAGCTGCACAAGCTGGGACGGAGACAGAAAATCCATGTCCGGTCTGGATGTGCTTGTGCAGCAAAAGCAAACTCCACTTTTTGTTATCGTCGCTGTGACGCTGGTAACCTTTTGAAGAGAAGATGATTTGAGAACAGTTGTTTTTTAATTTGCAGAGCGCTCTAAATCAGCGATTGTCTCTGTTTGACCGCTAGAAAAGCTGACTTTAAGGCCACATCGTGCTCCGTTATTGTGGCCGGGTGCAGTTTTTGTGCAGGTCCCCTCATACATGTGTGAACACAAGACGACACAGACTGTCTTGTCCACACAGAAAAAAAAGGGGGGAAGGGAGGGAGTAGTAGATAGGCTGAGACTGCGGCTGCTCCAAATGATTGCAGATCTTTTTGTGCTCCCTTAAGGTTTGTCCCAGAAAAACACAACCCGGATCGTTTTCAAGGCAGACCCCGAATGCGGACTCCTCATTTGTTTGTCCAGGATTCAACATCCGAATACTGTGAAATTCACGTTGCACGGGAGATAACAATGTTTACAAACCCTTTAGCTCCCGACCAGTTTTAATAAGTGAATCTGAGAATCTGATCTCAAAGAGGCTCAGTCACAGACGAGAGCGGAGGAGCACATGTGACTGATAAGAATGTAGTTTGACTGGATAGAAAGGTACTTCCTTTGCTTTCCGCTTTAAATATTTACTGCACTTACGACTGTACTAGTTTAAGAATTGAAACTCCTGTCTGTTTTTAATTTGCTAAATTATCTTTTGCAGCTTTGTCACAAAAGTTAATATACATGTTGAATTCAAACTAGATTCTTAAAGTTCACTGTGTACTGTATACTGTATATTAGCCATAACATTATGACAGGAGAAGTGAATAACATTGACCATCTTGTGACAACTCAGTATTCTGCTGACAAATTTTTGGCCCTAGCATTCATTCATGTGGATGTTACTTAGACATGTAGCACCCACCTAGACCAGACCAGGCACCCCCACACCATAGCAATGACACTCCTTGATGGCAGCAGCCATCCCCAGCAGGATGCAGCCTGACACAAGCACACACACAAAAACGCTTTAGGAACAACTAAAAAAAAAAAAAACACGAAGAACAGCACAAGGTGTTGACCTGGCCTCCAAATACAAGTATCTATGGGATGCACTGGAACAAGCATGATCCACACAGGCCCCTCTCCTCAACCCATAGGACCCAAAGGCCCCCCACTTTCCAGACACCACAGAACACCCTCAGAAGGCCCATGTCCATTCTCTGATGTGTCACAACTGTTTTGGAGGCACAAGGGAGACCTGTACAATATTAGGAAGGTGGTCATAATGTTATGCCTGATCGGTTTGGCTTCTTACATTACATTGCGAACAATCTTCTGTCCAAGGCTTTCCAAATGGACGCACAAAAATAGGAGGCCTTGAATCATCACATAAGGAGCAACACACATAAGAAACTTTCCGTTGAGGGAGAAGGACGTTAAACCTGCCTGTTTCTTACGTAAAGGAAATGTACCTGGAGGAAACTGTGCACACAGATCTCTGGCTGAATTCTATTTAAGGCTCTACAGTGGGCTGTGTATAAAGACGGACAAACCCTATATGACGTCCCATATGTTTCCAAACCCTGTGAGCGGAGATGTGGCAGACAGCAAGCACCTAGTTAGTGTCCACATCCTTAATTACGCTCAACTGTAAGCCTTAATTTAATTTAAACAGGTTATATAAAAAATCCTACCTGTACAGTTGTTATGAATGGAGAGATTAGCTGTACGGAACAAAAGTTTTTGTATCAGACTGTAAAACATACGTTTTAACATGGAGGTCTATGGGGAGTGACTCGATTTCGGAGGTAGCCTCAAGTGGCCGTTTGAGGAACTGCAGTTTTTGGCCCAAGGTCGCCACTTGGCCTTTACATCTTTCATCAGATAAAACATTTTAACAGAAGTTTGTAGCAAAGATCAGCATCATCTTTCCTGATAAAAAAAAAAAAACATCCATTAAAAATTTCCCACTGCGCTGGTAACACTAATCTGCAATAGATTGAGCATCTCAGGCCTTTAAAGCCCATCTCCTCCTGTCCCTGTGACCGCTCTCTGCTATCAGAGGCTACACAGTGTGACTCCTGCCCAGAGATTGGCACCCCGGCGCGGATTAATCCAACGAGAAGGGCTGTTATAAAACAGCCTGACGGGAGGGGAGAGCAGGAGAGAAAGCGACAAAGAAAAAAAAAAGAGTGGAAGAGTGGCAGAGAATGGCTGTAATCGGGCGGCTGTGAAGCCCTGTGTGGCTGCGATATGACCACAGCTTACAGAGCTGATAACAGTTTCGGAGAGCTGGTTCACAGGATCTTCTGTTGTTACAGTACTGCTCTGCTTTGACGCCGCTGCTGCTGCTTTTGTGTGGTCCACATGAAAGCGAACAGAGATCGGTTGAGGCCGCTCTGACGGTCGAAGAAAGGCCCGCTGATACGTGTAATGAAATGGAACTAATGAAATGCCAACACGAGGAACACGAGCATCAGGTGATTTATTAGGCATTCCCACTCCCCCCCGTGATAAATTCATCTTTCATTAAAGCCAAACGATAATCCTCTGTGCTGTACTTTTCTTCTTCACTGACTGCTAGGTATGTCTCCTGTCATATTTCCTCAAACACTGAGCTGACAATGGGTCTCATGAGCACTCAGTCAAAGTCGACACGTTACGTGCATGGTTCATGTTTTGGAAACATTCTTCCTCGCTGTGGGTGTGGAGGCATTTTATAGCGCTAACCCATGTAAACCCGACACTCTGGTTATGCTAGTGAGATGACTCTTCGGTTTAGAGGTGTGTTATGTACATATTTTGTTTTAGAGTTCTCATATGGGCCATGAAGTATTTTTAGAAACCCACATCCTATTGATTATGAAAGTGCCATTGACTTCTATTGTTTTGGGAGAACGAGCCAGTGTCTGGTTAGAAGGCTCCCATCTCAAACATCGGTATGACAACAAGGGACCAGTTGCTTGCCTTGAGGTACAGAGTTTGTAGCAACGAAACACCTTTGATGATGCAAAGTGTGCGAGTATCAAATCGAATCAATTTAAACTTTGACGCAAAACGATTGAGGAAGTTTTTCCTTGACACCGTCGCCTTAAGGCTTGCTCTGGCGGTTTTCAGGCAGGGTTTTGTAAAGCGTTTTGTAAAGCATTTTGTAAAGCGTTTTGTAAAGCGTCAACCAATAGGAGCGCCCGATACAATTGACGTATGAGGTGTGATGCAAACTACAAGTACTCCGAACATTTACGGCAAGGAAACCCTGTCTACGATTTTGGTCCCTCCCACCAAAGTTCACCATGCAGATAGCGCCGGCTGGAGCAGCGGCTGGCATTGATGGTATTTTCTTTTCAAATAGATTCTGGTGAAGGCACAAAGAGCTGGTTCTTGGTAATCCAGATTCAAAGAGTTTATTGTCATGTGCACAGTGTAGAAACATGTTGTCCTGCACAATGAAATTCTTCTTTTGCCGTCCGAAAGTCTAACAATAAAGATACATGTAACACAAAACATAAAATAACTAGTGCAAATATCGATGCGCAAATGGGTATTAACAGAAAACAGAAACTAAAAAAGGGAACAGTACATTGTATGACATGTAGTAGTCCGTGATTGCCGTCCATGATTGTAGACTGCTGTCAGCTGTTAAGGAGTCTGATGACAGTGGGGAAGAAGCACTTCTTCAGTCTTGAGGTCCTACATTTCACACTCCTGTTCCTCCGGCCTGAGGGTAGGAGTGTGAACAGTCTGTGTTGGGGTTGGGTGGGGTCCTTAGTGATGGAGGCAGCTCTCCTGTGGGATCTGTGCTGGTAGATGCTCAGCAGATAGGGCAGTAGAGTCTTAGTGATCCTCTCAGCAGTCTTCACCATTCTCTGCAGGCATTTGCAGTCCGTAGCCGTAGTGCTGCCGTACCACACAGCACTCTGAACGATGCAGCTGTAGAAGGTGCAGAGAATCTTAGGCGATATGCCGAACTTCCTCAGCCTCCTCAGGAAGTATGGTCGCTGTTGAGCCTTCTTGTCCAGCTCCGTGGTGTTTGGTGTCTGTTTGCGGTCTTCAGTGATGTGGACCCTCAGGTACTTAAAGCTGCTCGCCCTTTCCACTTCAAGCTCCCGGATAAACAGTGGCTGATGGGGGCTCCTCTCCTTCCTTATGTCCACTGTCATCTCTTTGGTGTTGTCCGTGTTGAGGGTGGGGTTGTTGTCCTAGCTTGTTTCACTCTGAAATCTACAAGAGGGTTACCCAGGCAACCATAGCCTGGAACGTGCACTAGTGCTCTAGACGGTTAAATGTCCAGAAATATAAAGATATTAAAACATTTGATCCTAACAGTTGAACTAAATGTTCCCACGATGTAAAACAGCTCTGTCGATAAACAGTGTTATATTAGCAATAATGTTTTGCTAGCTTATGCGTGACACTAGCTCTTCTGGCTGTCACCGCTCTCTATTTGAAATGAAAATATGGTTTATCTGGATCCAACAGAAGCTCCAAGAACGTTTGGTGTAAGGCGCCAGAGTCATGGACGTTGTTTCTTTGCAGTAAACATTTGAGTGACATTTTTTTCTCCTGGTGTCGCTGCAACTTACTGAATTTCGTTATAATTCTTCAGTCTCTTGCTGCTTGTCTCTTCTCATGTTTGCACCTCTTTAGTCACGCTGACTCTTTTCATACTCAGTAATTCCAGTTTAAATTTAGATACTAAACCAACGAGTTTTGTTCTCTTTTACATGATTAAAGGTTTAAGGAAGTTGACGAGTTTTAAGTGTTGCTGATTTGAGAGGATAAGGACTCATCGTGCTCCTCATTATGGTCCCAGTTTGTATAATGGGGGATTGTCTTGTTTTCTGTGCAGATTTTAATGGATACAGATCAAATTTCAAGCAAGTGGGGAGCCGAAAAGTTCATCATAGACACATGCTTCAGTTCTCTCAGTAGTCTCAGTAGCTGCAGTCACATTTCATGTAAAACTAAGAACAGATGATGTCTCCGAGAGTCTTTTGTTGCCATGTTTCATCACTGCAAAGGTTTGAGAGGGAAATGCCTGCATCCTTAATAAGTCACGTCGACAGTGCTCGAGCGAGACTCGCTGCAGACATTTGTTTCATGTCAGAGCATCCGCCTCGCGCTCCCCTCTCACTCCTTTCTCAGCAGAAGAGAAGGCTTTGATGAAGCATCTCCCGGATCTCTGCTTCTCACCTCTCCGTCACGTCTTCCCGTTGCGTTCTCCTCCGCCGTCGTTCCCAGTCGGAGGAGTGTAAAGGAATTTCATTGACCTAGTTAATATCTTGTGTCTGAGTCCGCCAATAGGAAGGAGAGCAGGCGTGGGGAGATGAGCAGCGCAGGGACTCTGCTGCAAGTCAAAATGCTGCAGTGACACACATCCATATGACGCTCATCATCACGCCGCGGCTGCAGTCGGATCGATGTGCAGGAATCCACCATTTACATAATGAAACAACTGGTATCTTAAGGGTTTGCCGCTGTAACTTAAAACTTAAACTAATATAAGGCCACTCTCTATTCCTTTAAATTCAGTAGGGTGGACATTAGTTTATCGGCTGACGGTGTCAAACCGTGATGCTAAATCTAAACTACGTCGTCGTAAAACACTTTGAAGACGATGATATTTTCCCCCAATGGGCAAAATATCACTAACACAAAGCAAATGGGAGAAATCATCAATTCTGCATGGAACCCTGGAGGGATGTGTTATAAATCTGAACCGCTGTCCTTTGAAGCTTAATGCCGCTGAAAAATAGAATTCCTTCTCCATGTGAGTTTTTTTTTTTTCATGCATACAGACGAGTGTTTTAATTTACAGCTGCTTCAAAGCTGCCACTTTATAATCATAAAACATCCTGCAGGGTTCACTGCACCATCAGACTTTGTCTTTTAAGGTTTTCAGACACAACCCGATGTATTTTAAACATTTAAAAAGAACATTTGTAACTTGAATTTTTAAATTTGGTTAGTGTCAGATCTGACAAAATACTATCACAGTACAACACAAAATTAAAATTGAATAGAAAACTAGTCAGGATATTTGTTTGTAAGTTGTAAAATTATGAGAAATTGGTAACTTGGAAATTTACCTGTAGAAATTGGAACTACAGGTGTTCTTATGATGTCTTCCAGTTTTAAGATGAAGTTCAAGCCAGGATAGCTCTGTTTCCTGGTGCAAATTCAGAGATGTTGCCACCTTTTACTCATTTTTGTGGTGATATTTATAGTTCAAAATAGGAGGAAAAACTAAATTGCGGTAGATATAATCCAGCAACTTTGCCCTTTGATGTTAAGTTAACCCTGACCCAATTTATTTATTTGGGGCATGAATATTTAAGGTGCTGCAGGATGATTAAATGAATAAATTTGCCAAAAACAAAAAACAGCAACAGCAGACCCTCAGCTGGGATACAGATGTGGTGGTTTAATGTGAGAATACAACAGAAAACACACACACAGAAGGTTAGCAGCAAACAGTATGTTCATAATAAAATCATCATCTCATTGTCTCTCTGTGTGCTGCTCAGATTTATCCAGTTCTAACAAACAGCAGAAGGCGCACAGTGCCATCCAAGGTTTGTACCGCGGATGCTTCCTCACCGTAACAAATGGTATTAGCGGTTATATTTAGGGAGGTTGGCAGCAGCTAGGCGGGCTGTAACTCAGGCTGATTCATTGTGTTCCTCACTTCTCCTCCAAACACAGGGAACAGACAGGCCGTCGGGGAAATGGAGCTTTCAATAGCATGTTGGGGGCCATTGCCTTGAGTGAAATATGGTCAGAAATAGTGTTTTTGGCCTCGCCGAAGGTTGTGGAAAGAGAGAGAGAAGTGTCAATTTTGATCTGTGCTGTGCAGCTGAGATGTAGGAGAGCGATGGTGTTTGTGTCACTTGCAGACAGAGATGTTGCTAAAGAACAGAAAATGGAGGATTAGCCTTTTTTCCCCCCACCAAAGCTTTACAAATCACTTTTAAATATCCTGTACACAACTTCATGTGACTGTGCTATGGTTATTTTGGCTGTAAAATTCTCTCCTGCTTCATCAAAAACAAATGGTGATAACTTTATAGAGCCCAGAGAAGCTACGACAACCAAGTAGGCAACATTGTGCTAGCGCGTTAATAATACGGGAAGCTCTTCTGCCCCCTAGTGGTCATAAAATGAATAAACCCAGCTTTAAGCTGCCTCTAAAGGACTGAATGAACATTTTAAGTGAAGCTGAGCAAAAGATTTCTATAATAAACAATAATAATAATAATAAAATAGAAGAAAATGCTGAAAAAGTTCTAAAGCCCAAGGTAGCATGTACAAATTCAAAGAGATTTAATTTCCCGTCATACAGTATAATAGAAAACAAAGACTTTTTAACATTTTTAACATTGACTGTTAATCATACTCCCTCAACACTGATGCTTCTCTAAATAACTCGGCTTTGGTTATTTAGGTTATTGACTTGTTTGTGTGTCTGCCTGCAGTCGTTCTGTCAAAAGTCTGTGTGTACCCCAGATTAAAAGATAGAGACTAAAGAGGTCATGTGGAGTCAGGGAGGTCTGTTGTAGTCTGGTGCACCAGAAGAGTTCATTCGATGTGGCAGAGGTTAGAGATTGTTTGAGTAAGAGGGGTTTGTCACCATGTTCTGACCAGCAGCAGCAGCAGGGTGACTCAAGGATATGTCAACCTAACAACGCAAAATACAAGAGACTAAAGTGCCTTCCGAGGAGGAATGGGCAACTTCACACTTTCCATTTCATGATGACACACTTGGACACATATTACTCCATCATATATTATTTGGTTTGTGCTTTACTGACACTTACCAACATGTGTCTGCAACTGAAGGTGGGGCACACAAAAGCTGACATTAAATGTATTCAGCTCTTCCAATTAAGAAAACATTTTAAAAACCTGCATGGATTTATATTTTTAACCAACATAAAATGATTTACTCGTTGATATTTGGTCGCTAGTAGGTGTTCCGAGCTCTGGTTAACTAGGCAACCTTCTCATATGTTTCCATATGAAACAAGCATAGCTTAAAAATATTGATAGTGTATGGATGGAGCTAGCCCTGTTTGCTCTCACCACTTAATTTGATAAGTCGCGATGAGCAACGTCGCTACATCTGGATTCACCAGCCAACTATCAGCATGGTGAAATTGGTGGTAGGAACCAAAATGGTGGACGGTGTTTCCTTGTGGTAAACACATGGGGAACAAAAAGTTGAGGTTTGTTCAATTTCGTCCACTTTGGATCATCACTACGTTCAAATAATGTCTCCTGGCGCCACATCGCTGCTAGTCACTTAGTAATGATGCTTTCATACAAACAGTGAGAGCATGTATGTTTTCGATGGAAGCGATGGAATATGAAGTGAGAAGCCGACGTCCAACACTCGCATCGGGCGCAACATGTAAGTTGAGCTGGTAGGGACGGAGCTAGCTCTTATTGTCGTCACAGCTTCCTATTTAAAAAGGAAATGTCGTCATTGACGCTGCTGCACCATCTGAGTTCACTGGATGCTCAATGCCGGTTATCAGCAAGGTGAATTTGGCAGGAAATGGTAGGAACCAGAGTCTTGAGAGTGTTTTCTTTGTGTTTAAGGAACAATACGTGTTCCTCAATCAACTGCATCAATCGCTCCTGTTGGTCGTCACCTCAAAGTGTAGGAAGGTTCAACTCGGTACCCGCCTACTTCGCTTCGCCACAGTTTTCTCCCCTTTACTCTAACGCCACCTCATTGAACTAAAATGGCAGATGCGTTAGGAAAATGCTTCCTGTTTACATTTCCAGTAGGAGGTACATTTGGCCTTATCTGACCTCTGGATTAATGCTAGTTCAGTATTTACTGTCCTTTAAGCTTGTTTGGGTCTTGAGTGAAATACCGGAAGATTGGTGTGACCAGCAATATTGAATCAAAACAATTTAACCCATTAAAGGGGAATTACAGTTTTTAACAACCTGGACCTTATTTCTGGCATAAAATACGATCCTTTACTCACCCATATAACTTTGGTGTTATTTGGAGTCGTTCGGACGATATTTAGATCTGCGTATATCAATATAGTGGGAGTGAATGGGGCACCGAAACGCAGCCTCTACATAACGCATTATCTTCCGCAAAACTGGTTCATTTTACCAATATTTTGCCATGATACGCATAGTGCTATTCCCCGTTGAGTTCAGCTGCTTTGGTATTGAAACAGAAACCTACCAGCAACACACAACGCTACATGCTATATTATTTTATAAAAACAAATTTTTCTGTTTCATGTTTTCCAATTTTCCAAAACCCACAATGCAAACACAAGCTCCTTGAAAAGCTACAGAGCTTTGCCTGGTTGAGCTTGCAGTAACCCAGCGAGTCCTATTTAAAGTTCAATGTTTCATTCTAGTTTTTGAAAGAAGTTTTTTCCATAGATGCAGCAGCTTGTATCCGAGAGCTGCGCCTATAGACCAGTTAGTGCTTCCATCTGAAGAGAAGTGTGCCTCGTTATAGAGGATGAGAAGAAGTGGAGAGACTTGAGAGAGGCGAAACAGAGGCTGGCACTCCCAGCTCCCTGGGGTTGTATGTTGCATGCAAACAGTCGTGATTAAATAATGACTTCAGCCGTAAAGACGGAGACCTGCCTGCACAGCTTGCTGCACTCCAAGGCAAGATTTCATCAAAAGCGGTGGCATCTTAGTGAATCTTAACGCTGCTGCCAGATACTCCTCTGTTTACTGTCTGGAGTTCTTCCTTTGAGAAATAAACCCGTCTTCTCCTACGCACAAACACACACAAAAAAAATCTGTTGTTCTAGCATTTCAGTTATAGTTTATGTGTCACATTTATAGTGAAGCATTGAATTTTGTTAATAAAAGTCTACTGTATGTTAAATTAAATCAAAAAGCATAAAATTATTATGCACTACTTCCAACTAGAAGCTGTTTAATCACTAATAGGACTAAGTGTTAATGAAAAATATTTGCAAAATTACTACAGGCTGCATATTTCTTTTGTTTTCCTTTGATATCCAGTGATTTTAAATTGGTCTTAACTCAACCCGATCATGTGCTTAGTGCTATAAAAATCCATTTCAAACTAAAGGACAGTTTTTTGTTGAAGATTTGAAACCACACTGCAACCGACACAAACCCCCTCCTCCCCGGTGTAAACATCCGTCTGAGCTAACAACTTGTCCAGGTAACGACTCTCTATATTACCGTGGGCCTCTGCTGCCACCTGAGCTCAGAGTTCGTTATCTTTTACAACGTCCCGTGGCACCGGAGTCGTCCGCTGGGATTTGATAATAGCGTTACGCGGTATTTCACACCTCACTTTCCTCCTTTATTGACTCCCCTCCTGCCATTTTCCCAGCCAGAAATGCCTCATGTGTGCAGAGGCGAAGGCCCCTCCCTCTTATTACCAAGCTATTGTGAACCTTTTGATGCGCACAAGGGCGCAGTGAAATACTGAGTGGTGCAAAGTGGTGCGGGGGTGAGGCCGACCTCATTATCAGCCAGCTGGACTTTCATTTTAACCCCCACCCCCCTTTCCATCCCACACCCTCCTACAATTGCCCCCTCAAAGCAGCTCCTGTCATATAAGAGAATAGTTCTCTGTTGTCTGGTTCCTACTAGTGAGATAGACAGATAGAGGTTTAAAAGTGATGAACTTAGACGCATGCTTGGTGCCCAAAGAATTTAGAGCCAGAGTCTGGAAAAACAACTTGGCTCCTGCTAATTATGACTAGCAGAGGATCTTAGGAGAAGTCCCCAGCTACGTTGTAATCAAGGGCTGAAGGACAATAAGCTGCTGATAAAGGCTTAATTAAAGCCCGGCGGCCATCTTGAGACGACTGTTTACAGGGACAATCAGATGTAGATCGGACTTAATAGGCTTTTTGTGTTTTCCACTGTCACACTGGACGGAGATTCGACCCGGTGGATCGTTTAATCTTTTACCGAGCCAAAGCATTTTTCTGTGTCAGCTTGATCAATTTACAGGAAGCGCTGATAAAAATCTGACAGGGCTTTCTGTCATTATTATGTTGCTCTGGACAATTTTCATCCTGCATCCTGGGTTGGCTAAGAGGGATGTCGCAGTTGGTGCTGCTCAAATATACACCGATCAGCCACAACATTAAAACCACTGACAGGAGAAGTGAATAACATTGACCATCTTGTGACTATTCAGTGTTCTGCTGCTGGGAAAATTCTGGACCTGGCATTCATTCATGTGGATGTTACTTAGACATGTAGCACCCACCTAGACCAGACCAGGCACCCCCCACCCCATAGCAATGACACTCCTTGATGGCAGCAGCCATACCCAGCAGGATGCAGCCTGACACAGGAACAAACACAAATACGGTTTAACTCAAAAAAACATGAAGAACAGCACAAGGTGTTGACCTGGCCTCCAAAATTCACTAGAAACTGATCAAGTATCTGTTGGATGATCCACAGAGGACCCTCCCCTCAACCCATAGGACCCAAAGACCCCCCACTAACAACATTATGTTGCCAGACACCACAGGACACCCTCAGAAGGCCCATGTCCATTCTCTGATGAGTCACAAGGGAGACCTACACAATATTAATGTTATGTGATCGGTTTATATTTTGGTTTCCTGCCTTGCCTGGACTATAAAATTGTATTCTTTCAAAATTGTATTCTAGACAAAAGCATCAAATAAATACATTTGGAGATAAAATAACAGCAGCTTTATCTTTTAAGTCTCAATTGAAAGATGAATTCTTAATCTCCGCTGGTCCGACTGGTTCAAGACAGGTTATGCAAAAAAATAAATAAATAAA
>JASGAT010369198.1:0-21699 GCA_030220025.1 Chelon auratus | reverse complement strand
AAAAAAAAAACTTTGTCCATATATACACACTCATATACAGTGAAGGCATGTAGAGCCACAATACAGATATTCAGAATTAAGTCCATCTGCAAAGGTAAAAATTCAAACCCTTAAATGAAATAAACGAGCAGCCTTATCTTTGAAAATGCACACAGCGTTCATAAATGAATAGCAATTTGACTAATTTTAACGATAAAAGAAACAGAGCAGTTATGTGAGTGTTGTGATATGAGCCACTAACAGGCGCCCAACCAGACCCCCTCCCCAAGTCCCATCTCCTAATAAAACTCCATACAAGGACCGGTGTATTGCACGTCTCTGTGCAGCGTGGGGGTGGTGTCGCACTGAGAATAAACAGCTGCAGCAGCTGATACAGGCAAAGCCACAGACAGGAAGGAGGGATGTGGTCGAAACAGATCGATGGCATCACAGATATGGACGTGATGCCAGAGTCTTTTGATTACATATAACTCAAGTTGTAGTGTTGCATTTCAAAACAGCCTCGGAGCGATATACATTTACTCTGGTGACTAAATAGATCCAGCGTCTCAAGAGACAGCGGCGGCTGTGCTGTGAAGGGCAGGCCCGAGGACGCAGCATCCATATCACCTCTGCAGCCCAGGCCCGGCTGATGTCATGGGCACTGACATCATCGCCGTCATCCCATTGAAGCCACGCCCTTGGAAATATGTCCCATGGCCTATGCCGTTGGGCCAGAGTTGCAGTGTCATCACACCATCGTACAAGTGTGGGAACTTATGAGTCACACTGACTTAAGCAGGGCTCATAAATTAGTAATAAAGGGTATGGGAATTGAGATCTTCTATAACACAATAGCGCAGACTGACAACTACATATTAGGATCTGTCTGAGCTGTGGTTCAGTATCAAGTGCTATTATTTAATTGGGTTCAGAAATTCTAGATGTCCAATACTCCATTCAGGTCCACAGTTTAACATTTTACTATAGTATGTCCAAACGAAAGCTTAGAGGTCCTTCCCTAACATGTCTACATCTCTTAAGCCTTCATCTATACCTCCCTGATATAATATTTCCAGTATTTTATTCTAAAAAAGGACATCAAAACTCTCACTACTGAGTGAGCAACTAGGAAGTGCCAGTGGCGAGGAGCATTTAAAGGCCCCGGAAGTCTACTATCTGCTCGCCAAATCACACTCCTCGCACCCAGGGTCTTTTAATAGTCCCACGCTGCATTACTGAGGAGTCAGGTACCACACGTGTGCCTCATCTCCGTCAAAAAAGGCCACATGAAGACGTCTAGATACCCGTGTCCACGCGTCATTGTCTGCGGTGGAACGCGTGAGAGTCTGCGGGCCTGGACGCAACCGGGGAACATAGCTTTCAAATTAGAAGTGTGCAGGGGAAAATGTGCCTCGGTGGGCAGTAATGGACCTGAAACCAGACCTGGGAATCTCCTCAAGTGACTCCTGAATGACTCCCCAGGTGATCTGTGCTAGATATTTTTGATCCCTGTGGTGCTCATCTTGAAACCGTAGCTGCCTTAAAAGTCAGGCAGTGCACTTAAGAGACCCCTCGCTGCTCATTTGCCTGGCAGGTAGTCAATCCCTTAGGCTGGATGCTACTTGAAACCTTCTCTTGAACATGAGGGTCCTATCCAGAAACCGGGATGTATTGTCTGCCAACAGCTCTAACGTGACTGCCACTGTGCACAAATCATTACGGGTTCCAAAACAGGAACACATTTAACGACCAGTACATCACAGAGCTGCTGTGCACGCTATGTTCTTTAAGCCATTAAAATATGACCATAACACTTTATATTGCAGTGGAATAGTAAATGCAAGACAGGCTGACACATTGCATGCAATTGGTCTGTTTTGACAGCTTGATGTGTCCTCCAGATTTAGGATGTCTTACCTTTATACTGGGGGGTGAACTTCCTCATCTCTGCAGGGAGGCTCTTGTAGAACTGGTGCTCTCTGGGGATGAGGGGCTTGCAAATAGTTTGTTCCCCAAATCGTAGCACGCAGGAGTGGCCTCCCACCTGGTGCACGAAGGGCTCAAGCATCACACCTTTTCCGGGATAAGGAGTCCCGTCCGCCTGCATGAGGGCTTCCAGAGCGGGACTCATCCTCACTCCGCATCGGACAGCTGAGCTGGGGGGACCCACGTCGCACGGGAGGCAAGAGGCTCGGCCGCTCGTCTGGCTCCCTATCCTCTGGCTGTTTCCTGTTGGCTCGCAGGGGGCGCTGTTGCTCGCCTGCTCGACCGAAGCAGTGAAAAACAAAAGGGCTGAACAGGAAACGCAGAGCCAGCTACAAAAAAAACCCCCTAATCCGTCTCCTTTCCTAACCGGGGGACAAAAAAAAATTTATAAAGCTCCTCCGTTGATTTGTATATTCTCCAGGTTTGTGTGTTTAATAATACACATATGTAGGTATAAAAGCTGCTAAAGACAAAAAACACCGTGCGTTGTCCGTCGCTTTGGTTCTCTGGCTGTTGCCGAAACTGACGACTGATCTGATCGTCCAGGCAGAAAAACAGCAGAAGCAGAGGGCAGGCCCCGCCTCCTCTCCGGAACCAGCCAATCAGAGAGCCGCGGCTGTCGCTGGGAGGAGACAAGTCACCGAGGAGAGGATCAAGCAGATCAGGCAAACAAAGAGGAAGGAGAGAAAACAGGGGGGAGGGGAGAACAGGAAAAATACTAGACACAAAAAAACACAACATTGAAGGGTTTTTATTATTACTGTTAATATTTTTAATGTGCTTGCACGTTCCCTCGTTCTTGTTAGTTTGGAGAAAGGCTGCAGTTCCTGTCTTGTTCTTGTGGCATCAGCTGTCCTTGGAGGCAAACTAAAGTAGAGCATTTAAAGGGAAGGCAAGGAGGAAACTGAAGTAGTTCACATGCAGTTTCTCTTTCATTTCACGCAGTGAATTTAGGTCTTCACATCTCTGGTGTGTTGCGGTGGAATATGCAACAGAAGTAATGGACGTCCAATGTAGCTTTTCCCTTGATGAAGATGAAGAATAACACCAGAGGACAGGAAATAAGTCAGAGACGAACGCTGTGTTCACATCACAGAGATCAGAGATGGGGGAAGAGTCCCCTACCATGTTTACGACTTATGTGTACATGTCATCAGATAACCCAGACAGAGGCGGCCACGTGAGGCTTGAATCTGCATTGCCAAAACAAATCCCTCCGTCACACCGTGCTAAAATATGAACACTGTTTACAAGTTGGATGGTGGGACAGGCAACGTAAGGGCAAGTTCAGAACAAAAATAGGACTGCATATATGGAGAGAACATAAAGCTGCACTAGTGTCACGGTGTTGCATCAGGTGCCAGTCGCCACCGTCAGTTAGTCCACCATTAACTGAGAAGAAGTGGTTTATAAAAACGGACGAATGCTCTGCGACAAGCTTTCTTACAGGAGCGTGTTTGAGGCCAAGTGTGGTGGCTTCGACTGCTGTTGTGGCTAAATTTGTGACTTAATTTTAAGCACCGGAGGCTGCAGCTTTGTCGTAGGCGACCATCTATAATACTGCAGTACAACAACATAATTCCTGCCAATGCAAATCAAAAGGTAAAGTTCTGTTTTTGACTAACTCCACCAATAGACTTACACTGAGATAATATCATACACATGGAAAGCAGTTAGGAGTTTACATTATCTCTCAGTTTGTACCTTTTTTTTTTCCACCATAGTCTGTTGGGACATAACTTTTTGTGTCTCAGGAATTTTTGTGTTGCAGCACTGTGGTTGCACGTTGGGAACAAGTGACATCAAGGCAGCCTGACCATGCCGTACTCTGACATCTCTATATGTACAGCCAGGCTTTATGGATTTATTGCATGGTAAAAGATAGCATAACTGTTGGGACCACAATGGGACCTTGCTGTTGGTGAAATAAGTGACAATCTCAAGGTTAACAGCAGTCGCGGCCGAACTGTTTTTGTTGCACAGTAACGCCCATGCTCCTCTTCAGTAATCTCAGGGAAATGAGTGGGAAGACTCATTCTTTTTTTATGTAGTTTGACTGTAGGGAAAGTAAAATCAACAAAAGGCCTCACAGAATGTAAATTGGTAATGCGAATAAACTGCTTATATCCTAGTGGATTGTTCACAGTGTATCTGCTGTATCTCGAAGAACAACATCCTTTTGCAGCACAGTATAATGTGCATTCCAGTGGTAAATAACTCAGTTCCTATAAATAGACTCTTAATGCAGTAGCTAGAGCTGAGGATCCCTTAAGTTTCATGGAAAAGAAAGAAAACTAAAAGATGCTGTGAGTATATATTAATATACTTTAAAGGTGTGCCTTTAAATGTGTGAAATCTGATATTTTTTCTCTTTGTTTTATATGTTTATTAATTAAAATTGAATGTGATAAGAATCCATGGTCTTCCCTTAGTTTAGAGCTCTGTCTGCAAACATACTCTACAAATGGAAGAGATTAAAACTTAAAATTGCAAAAATGCAGGTTAGTAGGTACCTTCACTAGAGCTACTGTTAATGGATCATTGCTCACCCATGCTTCAACTAAACCAGACAGATTAAACTGAATGTTTCTTTGTAAGGTGCAGTCAACCTAATGAGTTTGACCGAGATGAGGTACTGTAGTCAAGTACAGGCTAATCACACAGTAATCTCTGATGTTCCAGTTCTGCACTGGGATTACTACACAAGGGAAGAAAATATCCCAGATCTGGGCAGGGAGGGGATTAAATGATCAGGACTTGAAGTGGAAACCCACTCGTTTGACACCCTGTTGGACTAGAATGAAAGGTGGATCCGAACAAAAGAAAGAAATGTGTGTGTGTGTATGTGGAAAGGGTACACTCTAGGCTTCCCAGACTTTCTGATCCTGGGATCTACGGAACAATGGACTTAATGATGCCAGTGGACTTTTTGGCAAAAAGAAAAATGGCAGTATCATCTTACCATGTGAAGGATTTAGCCGTGTAAATTGCAAAGGTGAAGACTGGGTCTCAGCAGTGGGGTCAGAGAAGAATATGTGCATTCAAGAATCTAGGACACCCAGTAAGATGGAAAAGATCCCACAGATGGATTAAAAAAATATATAGTATTCTTGAATATTCTTCCAAATTGTCCCCCAGTTATGAAATCACCAGAGAAAAAGCTGTTTATCTATCATAAAGCTAATCTAATCTTGAGACACTTGTGAGAAAAATTTTGATCCTACTAGACTCATGAGGATATGTACAGTCTGATAGATGCAAAAAAAGAGGCCTGTGTTCATGTATATGTTTACTCAACTTTCTAGCCCACTCTCCTCGCCCTCGATTCACTGATGCGTCAGTGTTATGTCAGCTTAGCACGGCTTCCCCGCTCATCTTATGGGTGCATGCCCTTGGACAAAAGGTCCAGGCAGTGCCACAGAGGGCCCACAGTCCAGCTATGAATCAGAGCAGTGACGCAATGTGCAGAAACCCTCTCCCTACATGTCACGTAATGCATGACCTTCTATGGACGCAGCACTCTGCCCACCAGAGAATTTGCTGGAAACCCATCCTTGTATAAATCCATTAGCAGCTTGAGGAGTGAAATTGCACCATACTTAGCACTTATTGAGGATACACTATCCCAGTATCTGTGGTATCAGCTCAGATGCTGAAGCTATTGAGATGATCGACTAGTCGGGAGGACATGACTGATCCACAATAAATACACTTTTTTTGTGTAGTCACCTATCTGGGAAGGTCGGTCACCGTCACCACAAGACGGGAAGGCAAAGAAGGCAACTAGACTCAACGATTGCTGGAATAAGTATGTGAATATAGGAGGGTCTGTACTTTATCTTAAGGTGTTGAATTGCTGAGGAAACCCTCGCCCGGTCCTTATCCATATTTATGCATCTGACTCTGTTGTTTTTAATTTTAATACAACTAACACAACTCGTGCCAGTACGTTTTTGTTTTTGTTTTTATTACGGTAGAGCCATATAACCTTCGTAAAGTTAACCTTTATTAACAATTCACTTTTTATGTTTCACTTTTGTTTTTCACAACTACAGAAGACAGATGACACTGTATAAAACGTTTTGACCTAGAGAGTATGACCTATTTTGGTCTGCTGCACCGCCACTCACTCGTCTGCATTGTGGCACAGTTTGCTCAATGTATTGAGTTTTATGTGATACCATATAAAAGACTGACTCTGAAACTTCAGAGAGGCACAGGGTTGAAATACACTTACCATGGGATGATTCACAGTCATACTACTGCATGGAATGAAGGGTAAACATTTATCCTGTTGGGCAGGGAGTGTCCTGACATCTCCATGTAGGGGAAATCACCACGTTATTATTCTACCAACTTCACAAGCCATTTCCTAGTGGGTCCACAAGCCCCCCTGACTCCCCCTTTCTTCCCTAGACACGTGAGAAACATGGTCATGAGCGATGGCCGCATATGCTCCTTCAATTAGGCTTCAGGCTGTTCTAGTAAGTATCAGTGTGTTGATAGTGATGAGTGTTGCGGGCACTCTGACACCTCATGCCAAGTCAAGGACAGGCTTGTTTACTCCTGCACACCCTGCCACCACCCACGCTTCTCTCGTACCTCCTTCTGCCATTCCCTTTGTCTACAATGGAAAAAAGGGCTCACCTGATTGCATGATGGCAAATGCGTGACAATAAAAATACCATCAAAACACCTGTTTGTCATTCGGTGAACCTATGCCAACATAATAAAACCCGCAGTGCGGAAAACACTTATCTGGGTTGATGCTATGCTCCTTTCACTTGTAACAGAACTTTCTACGAATAAATAAAAGATAAGCGCAGAATGCTGAAACGGTATCAATAAATTTGCTTCCATTATATTTCAGTTTTTCTTACATTGTGACAAACATGAGTAACTCCTGGAAAGCAATGAGGATGTTTGATAGGATGGTAAATACGATCATAAAACGTGAGCAACAGCAATATCCAGTAATAACTGATAAGGCTTCCTCTACTCATGTGAGTGTTTTTCTAGTGAAACTTGTAGCTTGGGAGTAAACTCTCTTAAAGCAATCAATCACGCAACCAAACAGGCCTTTTATGTGGCGCTTACACAAAGAGGGGTTATCAAAAGCAGAGGGTTAAAGAGTGAAAAAATAGATAGGCTTTACTTTACACTGGCTGATAATACTGAGGGGAATAGGTTTGTGTCAATACTGTCTTCTGACAGTCGCTGTCACGGTTAAGTTTATTATAATCCTCAGAACGTCGTCACGTGAACGAACAAAAGGTGGAGAAATGTGAACATGTGCTTATTCAGAATGCAGATTGTGACAAACTATAGCAAGAAACATGAAATCTTTGGTGGCGAACAGCCCTGGACACGTTAACACGCCTGTTGTTGCTCTAACCAGTGACGCCAGATGAGGAATGAAGAAATATCGTGCTGTCGCTTTAGAATAATCGGATTTTGACCCAAACTATCATATGTAATACAATAACCTAAGGAATAAACACAGAGGCTCGGCCATTTGAATCAAACAACTGCTTAATTCATTGTCAGTCAAATGGCAAACTATCGTATATCTGCCCTTTTATATCGTATAGGCTCAGAAACTATCGTATGAATTACCGCATATCCGGCAACACTGGCTCTAACCGTGGCTACGGAGAGCACAGGAGCAAACCTCCCAAGTTTGACTGCAGATACTTCAAGTATACTGGACACATTCCTCAAGTGCATTCCTCAAACTGCACAGTCTATTAAACTGTAGCTCACTGGGTTGCACTGCTGTGGTCCATAGCCTGAAGGGAAAAGCTATTGCCATGGATGATCCCCATGAAGCATCCTCCAGGTTGCATTTGTTATTTTGAGCCAACTCTAAGCTGCTGGATTTTTTCCGTAACAAGCAAACCCTCCTAAACAATGCAGAAACAAGCAGGGGAATCTACTGTCGCGTGCAGAGAAGTGAAAGTTAAATCCCTTGTGGCGTAGCGCCAACATAAGCTATACTTGGTGTACTGGGCTGTGGCAGGAATGCCCCTTTCAAGTGGTGGAGATAAATGCATGCAGTCACCAGATGCCTTGACACCAGATGATTGCAGCGTGTCACTGCAGCCTAACTAGGCTGTTGTTGGTGGTGCTAATACCACACTATCAGCCAGACACTCTCAGCCTGTCAGCAGACAAACAGTCAGATCATGACCCATACTGAAGGAGGCGCTTTACTGCTTATCTCTGGTCTGCAGGATGGCTGGTCTGATTCAAGGTGGGGTCACCTGGAATATCTGTTTGTAAACATGCACTCTGGAACGTGAGGCATGGTGAATGTTTGACGAGGAATGACTGAGCAAGCGTGCGGCGGTGACGTCGCCGTTTAGGTTGCCGTCTGTCTGTCTCTCTCATGCTCGGGTTGAAAACGAAGGGATATGTTCGATATGGATCCGTGTCGTGGCCCAGTTTCTACATGCAGCACATCAACGCTAAGTCTGCACTAGCACGTCGCCATGGGAACAGCTTCGAGAGGACAGCGTGTGCGTGAGCAGTGTGGGGAATTCAAGGTTTTATTGGGTTGCGGGAAGTCGAGAAGAGATGCAGACCGGTTTTGTTAAATCGGGTCAACATTTCAAGAATATTTACAGCACATATACACCAATAAGCCACAACATTAAAATCACCTGCTGAGTATTGTGTATATCTCCCATGTGCCTCCAAAACAGTTCTGATGTCTAGCTCCAGGACATTGGTTGTGAGAGCTTTAGGGACCTATGGGTTGAAGTGAGGGACCTACGTGGATCAGCGCATCCCAAAGATACTCATTCAGTTTGGGATCTGGGGAGTTTGGACAACAGGTCAACACTTCAAGCTATTTTTCAGTTCCGTTGGTGCTGGAGGACGCCCCTACCATTGGGGAGTGTTGTTGTTATGGTTTGGGCATGCCCCAGGAACACTGTTTAGGTAGGTGGTACGTGACAAAGCACACCTACATTAATGCCATGACCGAGAATTTCCCAGCCAAACATTGCTTTGTAACGAAATGATTAATGTAAGTCACTTCACTTGTCAACGGTTCTAATGCTGCGACTGTTTTGTATTGCATATCTGTCTCTGGTTATTTATATATAGAACCCTTGGCTTCTGTCCAAATATTTTTACACTTGTACACCCTGCAGAACTGAACTCTCCCCCAACTTGACCCCTGACCTCTAATAAACCCCTAAAAAGTAGGATGATGTGCACTGATACTGGCTCCTCAAGTTTTGATATCCATCTGGCCTGTTGGTGAAATGAGGTCACATTCCATGTCCCCAGTCCAGCTTCTGGTTGGCCAATGTTCTGTATGCACGTTGCCTTCGGGTACTTTTCTCAGTGGCCGCATCAAGTCCGTTTCACGTGCTCTGCTCCAGACGCTCACCGTCAGCCAAGTTCCCTCCTGGCACACATCAAGTCTGGTTGACCATCAGATCCGTGTCCCGGCGCTGTAGGTGTCCATCCTGGGCGAGTGGACCAGAATGAATAGATGCTGGGGGGGGGGTTCTAAGCACGTGTAACTGAAATACATCCTACAAACTACTGCATAAACCAGCAGCTCATTTCAAACAATATCCATGTTAAACATTAGCCCCAAAAACTATGCTCTAGTTTATAATGTACACTTGATTCAGGAATTTGTTGCCAGTTAACTTCAAATGTTAGTGGATATTTCTTTGAAATAGACAGAAAGTTGCTGTACACAGAGGTGTATGGATTATACTTCCTTTAATCAAACAGAGCTCCTTTTCATCACAGCAGCGCTTGATCTTTTACTTCTCTCTGTATCCAGCTAGCTGTCAACACCATCACTATTTAGGAGCAGACTGCAGCTCTCATATGGTTTCCCGAGAGCAACAGATACACAAGCACGCACGTAGATGCGGGGATAAATCAAAACAAGGTGTAAACTCGAAATTCCACCACACGAGTGCAGCTAAACAAGACTAAAGTTAAACGCTGTGATCACAAAGTGTACCGCACCCGTCCCTCCTTATTGATATGGTGATTAGTTACAAATAGACTGCAAATGGACATCCAGTACAAGCGGTGCGGTCACAAGTTCGAAGCCGCTCACTCAGTACAGCGTGCTTCTTAAAGTCCTACAAACAGGACACACACAGGACTAATCAACAACACTCAATTAGATTTTGTGTTGGTGAAAGGAGCACTCATTCATCTTATTCACAAAGTAACGGGAACACTTTTGTTTTCTTGGAATGCAAATTAGAAAATGTGGATCGGGCTCAGGACTGTCAAGTTGAGTCTTGCACGCCTGGAAAGCTCCGTGGGTGGAGACTGTAGGGGAAAAGAAAACAAACTTTCCGACCTCGTGGCCTATAGGATTTGTTTTTCTTCGGCTGGGCAAAAAGTTACCAGCGTCTGTCTCTGGTATGTTCCCTGAGGCTTTCTCAAAAGGTTAATAGACAGCAGTGGAGGGCTATGAATATCAGCTGCTTTTGACTTTGAAGTAAAACTCACAAATTTGTTTTTTATGATCTGTGATTTACTCTGAAACGACAGAGTAAATGACTCAAAATCACATGATGCAGGAAATCTGTACATAGCTCTGACTGCAAGTGTGCGCACCTCCCTGCAGCTCACTGTACATTAACAAGTTCCATATGACCCAAGTATGCAGAGAGTGAGCAAAAAAAAAGGATTTATATAAACAAAACCACTCCTCCTGTTCTCCACGTGTTGTACAGGATGTCACGTGGCGCCTAGGACTGCCAAAGACCAAGACCCATAATATTTTGATTTTCATGCACACACACACACACACACACAAAATATGTATTCTGCCTGAGCTCAGACATGTGCAGGACGAAGATTCAGCCCCAGACGAACAAGGCAGGGAGACATTCACCATTCAAGGGCGTTCACGAAGCTCAACGAGTCACATAGAATAATCTCGGTTAAAACTTTAAACTCAAACAGCTTAATACAGAATTCGTCGCTTGTGGCACAACTCCATAAGATCCTTTCAAAATTTTTGCGATCCTAAAGACGACGAACAGACGTAAACATTTAGGAATGCGTGAATAGTTGAGTCAGGGGTTCTGTCTTGCATCTGGGACAAAGAGCACGGCTGCTTGTCCCTGCTACTGGATCTAATGGGAAGGAAGTAAAATGCTGTCTTTGTGTTCTTATTTTACTTCTTTTTTCGTGGTGGCAGGGAAAAGCGAAAATTTTCTTTATGTGTGCAAAGGTCATGGACGTGGTGTCCTCACTGCTTTGTGCAAAGGCCCCTTCACCGCTGCATGCACTTTAGCGTACACCAATTTTCTATTTCCAGGAAAAAATGGGGTAAACATCATCTGCTGAAAAAGTCAGAATCAAGACTCCTCCCTACTTGGCTGGACATAGAGAGGGTGTTTTTGTTTTCAGTCTGCAGATGTAAGGGCCCCTGGAGTTCCCTCGCATATCATTGGTGTGCGAACATGTGTGTGTGGGTGTGTGTACATGGCCTGAGCATGTCTGCGCATGCCCCGCGTGAGTATGTATGAGTTTTTTTTTTGAGACAGGACGGAGGAAATTCAGGTCCTGTGTGCTCCTGTCGTATTATGTAACAGCCCGAAGAATACAATCTGACATCTGCATCTGAACCGCATGACATATATTGACAGCGAGTACAGGCTGTTCACAAGTGGCAGCCCTGCAAAAATAAAGACACAGCCAACTGACCGTAGATGTTAGCGGCCTCTAGTTTGTGCATTTCACATTGTAGTGCATATTTTGAGGACTTGTGAGGCAGCTGGTGAAAAAGAATGGTAATAAAAGGAGAATAAGTTGCAAACATTAAAGGGGAACTACTGTTTTTTACAACCTGGACCTTATTTCTAGCATAAAATACGGTCGTTTACTCCATATAACTTTTGTGTCATTTGCACTCGTTTAGGAAATAATTAGATCAACGAAAATCCATACAGTGGGAGTGATTGGGGCACCGAGACGCAGCTTCTAACTAACGCATTATCTGCCACCAAACTCGTTCATTTCACCAATATTTTGTTATCGTACGCTAGTGCTATTCCCCGTTGAGTCCGGAGTCACCTGTTATCATCATTGACCTACAGACCCCGGATAATGTCTTCTGACCTGGACGATATCATCTCTGAGCGGCGCACGCACTCACGACGGTCGGCTCGTTTACCTGTAATCTGATCTAATTATTTCCTAAACGAGTGCAAATGACACAAAAGTTATTTGGGTGAGTAAACGGTGACAAACATGAGTAACTTGGTTTCTGGAAAGTGATGAGGATGTTTGATCAGATAGTAAATACAATCATAAAACGTGAGCAACAACAATATCCAGTAATAACTGACAGGACTTCCTCTATTGATGCGAGTGTTTTTCTTAATGAAACTTGTGGCGTGGGAGTAAACCCTCTTAAAGCCATCAAAGCCATCATCGGGGCTTTAAAATAATCCATGATTTTGCGCCTAGTAGAGAGATGAGGAAATGTGGGGACAAAGAACAGCAAGTAGCATGCACTGCAATTTTTTTTGTGAGTAAGCACAAAAAAAAGTAAGCACTTCTGGTGGCATCTGCAGCGTTTCATTTGTTTTTCAGGTCAGCTAAATGCTAGGTATAAAAATATTAAAGGGATAGTTCAGTCTCTCAGAAGTGAGACATACATACATGACCAGATATGTAAAGAAATACATATTATCTTCAGCAGTGGTCAACACACCACCAGTATGGAGAAGCAAACAGGTCATGTCTGTTTCCATATAAGTTGAAGTGTATGCTCTATTTTGAATATTATCGTCACGTCACCTTGCTGACAGCCTTTTCTGAACTGAAGCCTTTATGTCAGTCGTTTCAAAGGCACTGACTCCACTAAAAGATAATGTGAATGTCTTATCTACTGCTGTGTGATGGGCGTAACATTTCCCTGGCCGTGTTAAGCTGTTAAAATCTCAAACTTGAAGACAGTTTGTGTATGTTATGAAAGTTAGAGAGACCGGAAAGAAATTATTTAAGGAACCATACTATCAGAGTTCAGATTCAAGAATCAGTGATCACAGTCGGTGACAGATGGTTTTGGAGTAAATGTCTTAGCTGGCTGCAGATTTTTAGAACAAATCAACACATTTTATAGAAATAAATGAAACCTCTTACACAGAGGTCATACACCTGTCTCCGGCAGTCTAATGTCTTTTCATATATATTTATATATATTGTAGTGGTTTGTCCAGGCAGATGAAGTCAGGAGTTCAGTTCTGAACAGAGGAAGTGTGCCATGTGGACCACAGAAGCTACCACCATACACAGATCAGCCACGACATTATGACCACTGACAGGTGAAAGTGAATAACATTGACCACCTTGTGACAGTTCAGTGTTCTGCTGGGAAACTTTTGGACCTGGCATTCATTCATGTGGATGTTACTTAGACATGTAGCACCCACCTACACCAGACCAGACACCCCCACCCCATAGCAATGACACTCCTTGATGGCAGCAGCCATCCCCAGCAGGATGCAGCCTGACACAGACACACACACAAAAACACTTTAGGAACAACTAAAAAAACAAACAAACATGAAGAACAGCACAAGGTGTTGACCTGGCCTCCAAATTCACTAGATCCCAAACTGATCAAGTATCTGTGGGGTGATCCACAGAGGACACTCCCCTCAACTTATAGGACCCAAAGGCCCCCATAAACAACATCCTGTTACCCTCAGGAGGCCCATGTCTATGCTCTGATGAGTCCCAACTGTTTTGGAGGCACAAGGGAGACCTACACAATATTAGGATGATATGTCATAATGTTATGCCTGATTGGTGTATTACAACTTAGACCAACCAAACTGATTAGCCCCACCATTTGTTTTAATTAGAGCCCTAGACAGTCAGTGATTCACTACTACTGATTAGTCCTGTCATGATGAGAAACCATCAATATCTTACATAGTCAGTGGAGCTTTGGCCTGGGCAACTACTGACTCCGCTGCTGCTACAGTGAGGCAGGTCAACTAAACATCTCAGGTTCAAGAGGTTTGTTATCCACTTGAAGCATCCATACGAGAATCCTTAAAACACCACCCATATAGTTCACTGCTAATGTCATCCACAACATCTTACATCAAAATGCCATCCCATCCCCTCAAACTCTGCCGTGAGTTAGGAAGAAGTTAGAAACTGAGGTTCACGTTCCCAGGACTGCTAACAGGAATGAGTTATAGTGAACTGCCTAGAGAGCTATAACAAACTCCCCAAACTTTCTTTTCTGATCCAAAAGCTGAAGCTGAGTTCTTGGTATTGCATTACTCTGCGCAGAATTGCAGTCGAGACGGTACATGGGTGCGATGCAGAGCTGCAGCAGTTTCACGCCAGAGGCTCGGAGTTTATGAGGGATAAAGGTAAATGAGCTTAAATACATGGGTGCCTACATTGTCCCACGCTACACGGTGTTCTGCTCACATGTCTGGATTTATAATATGAAAGAATGTAAGAGACTGGAAGTGCTGCTCAGAGTACGCTCCAGATACACAAACTGACACAGAGAGTAGGATTAATACGTGAATTTTATCGACTGTTTAACGTCGACTGAAGTTTGAATAATTCCAAACTTTAAACAAGAAGCTGAGCAGCATTTCCATGATGCAATGAGCACAAACAATGCAGTCAAGTATGTTTTGGATGTGGAGGAAGAAAATAAGGCTAGGTCACATATTTGTTTTTACTTCCTCATTCTCTTTCTGTCACTACAGAGCACTGTACAAAGGAATTAATCATACGTTCAGAGAAATATCAAAAAAAAAAAAAAAATTGTATTCATACAGTAGATACTCTGCACCTGCAACGGCATCACAAAAACTTGGTTTTTCTGCACAGACTGCAAAGTGCTGATGCAAAAAGGGGGGCACTTATCTTCCACGATGCATGAGTCGCCTTTTTGCAAAGTAAAAAAAAAAAAACAGCGCTGCTATAAAGTAGAATGAATGGCACTTAGGACTTGGCCTCATTATAAATGGAAGCGTCTAAAAATGTGGGCTGAATATAATGAGGGCTGTAATGAGTTTCAGTGGAGCACATGTTCTCCAGTCGCGTGTCGCACTTCTCCCTAATTTTCTAACCACTTGCCAGGGCATCTGCACGCTGGGTGTGATGTTGGTCGATGACACATCAGGCTAATAGTTTTGGATCAATCTGTATGGAACAGATCCCTATGGCCGAGCGATTGATCGGTAGCATTCTGACGTGTTTTGTGGCCCGAGTGTGTTTCAATGTGACATTGGCAGAGTCGAATTGAATGCGAGCAAGTTACTCTCAGCACAAACACGGAACAGTTACTCCTACTGCTAAAATCTATGTTGTTATATTGGTTGTACATCAACTAAGTTTGCTGATAGAAGCACTATCAGGTTTTTACTTTACTGCTTTGAGTCACTCTTATTGCCAATTACATTTGCCACAGAAGGCAGTTGTTTTTAGTGAAAAATCCACTGTACAGTAAATGTTCAGCGCTATGAGGACATTATACACAACACTGTACCATATATCACTCTCTACATGTCTGTGGTTGAGACCAAAACAGAGCAAATATTAGCATTCAGTCAATTTGTACAATCAACATGCGGGGTTATTATTTTACCGGAATTCTGTCTAGGTGCGAGTGTGTTTATACACCAGTCAGGCATTACATTATGGCCACTGACAGGAGAAGTAAATAACATCTTGTGACAATTCAATGTTCTGTTGGGAAAAATGGACCTGGCATTTGTGTGGATGTTACTTAGACATCACCACCCACCTAGACCAGACCAGACACCCCACCTCCATGTCAGTGACACTCCTTGATGGCAGCAGCCATCCCCAGCAGGATGCAGCCTGACACAGACACACACACACAAAAACGGTTTAACTCAAAACACATGAAAAACAGCACAAGGTGTTGACCTGGCCTCCAAATTGACTAGATCCCAAACAGATCTTAGTATCAGTGGGATGATCCACAGAGGCCCCTCCCCTCAACCCATAGGACCCAAAAGTCCCCACTAACAACATCCTGTTGCCAGACACCACAGGACACCCTCAGAAGACCCATGTCCATTCTCTGATGAGTCACAACTGTTTTGGAGGCACAAGGAAGACCTACACAATATTAGGATACTGTTAAATTGTATAATTGCATGTCTTTTACACACAAAGTAAAAGGTACACAGCGCTATAAATGTGTGTGAGTAGAGCAAGCAATGTCAGCACGTGGGTGTGGATTACAGCTGCAGCTCCTGGAGTTAAGTGTTAGTGGGTGCCAGCTCTTAGCAGCAGTGTCGGGGTACTGCAGAGCTCTTCTGCTCATTCTCAGAGCACGTGATGATGAGTGCACATTTCTACCGGGTTGATACAGCAAAAGAAACACACTTCTCCACTCTTCTATCACTCTCTCTCTCTCTAGATGTGTCTTCCTCTGTCTGCTCTCCATCCTTTCTCTTCCATTAACACCATTGCTTGTGTATGTTATAAAATGCATTCATGTTCTTGTCTCTTCAAGGTGAAATCACTGCAAAAGGGAGCTGTCAGTTTTGCAACGCAACATTTTTCCTCCATCCTCTGAATCTGCTCTTCATTATTGTTCACCGTTAACAATATCCCTTTCTTCGCCCCACCTCACAGTGTTAACATAATTCAGAGCCAGCGTCTTCCTCCCACATCATCGATTACCTTTTTCAAGCACATTCTCGTCCCTTCCCTCCCCATCCCACCTGCGTCTCTCTCGCTCTGTCCTCTCCCTCCCTCTTTCTCTCTCTCTCTCTCTCTCTCTCTCTACCGCCACCCTTCAGTTTGCTGCAGTGTGGAATTTTCCAAGCACAGCAAGTGCTGCAGTGCTGGTGCTCTGAGTGTTGGTGTGAAGGAAGGATAAAAAGGAAGGAGGAAGGAGGCAGCATGAACACCAGCGCACATAGAAACACCCTGAGCAATCACAGTGAAGGATTCATCACCTCATCTAGGTCTGAATTCAATGGAAAAATACCAGACAGACTGACGGGGAGGCAACTGTGATGGAAAGCAACCAGAGGAGGATTAATACTGTAAAACAAACACAATGGCTACATAAGTGTTACCTTTATCATTACATAAATAGTATCAGTATACTAGTATTGTTTGTGCCCTACATTATACAGTACTAGTGAAATTCCATCAGTCATTTTCCTAAATGCACTAGATGACTAATTATTTCTGGCAAGTTATTACAGTTTTCTCCTTTTTGTTGCATTTTATTTTTAAAGAAAGGATTGTCTTAAGACCCGTATAAAAAGCTCTGTGCTCAAAATTTTCGGGAACAGATAGATTAGATGTTAAGGACGACTCGTTCCCGGCGCTTCGTCTGATAAAGCCACAAGAAAACAGTCATGTAACAGTCAGACACTGCAGCATCTTGGGTGTGAAACCGGAGGAGGTGACTGGAAATGTGTTGATGACATTTTGTGACGACTGTGCAGCAATGAGCTCCCGTGGTAATGTGGTAATGGCTGCAGTCGAGGCCGTTTAATGGCTTAATGACTGGGGCAGGTTTTTGCTGCAGCTCGTCGGGTCAGTGCGAAACGATGACGCTGTAAACGGTAGCGAGAGCGGGAAAGTGAAGGTGTGTGCGTTGGTACATTGTAAATCACTGTCCTGCGTCACTGGTGATGTAGAGAGCAAGACATCATGTACTCTTCTGTGGGGATGTCTCTAGTAACCTCAGTGAGGACAATCATTTACACACAGGGGTACAGTGCACTCACTCATACACCCATCAGGCATAACATTATGACCACCTTCCTAATATTGTGTAGGTCTCCCTTGTGCCTCCAAAACAGTTGGGACTCATCAGAGAATGGACATGGGCCTTCTGAGGGTGTCCTGTGGTGTCTGGCAACAGGATGTTGTTAGTGAGGGCCTTTGAGGGGAGGGGCCTCTGTGGATCATTCCACAGATACTTGATCAGTTTGGGATCTAGTCAATTTGGAGGCCAGGTCAACACCTTGTGCTGTTCTTCATGTTTTTTTTCAGTTGTTCCTAAAGCGTTTGTGTGTGTTCCTGCCATCAAGGAGTGTCATTGCTATGGGGTGGGGGTCTGGTCTGGTCTAGGTGGGTGCTACATGTCTAAGTAACATCCACACAAATGCCAGGTCCATTTTTCCCAACAGAACATTGAATTGTCACAAGATGGTCAGTGTTAGTGTCCACTTTACTCCTGCATCTTACAATTGCTTCCTGATTGGGTCTTGTCTGTGCCTACATCCTATGGCCTTCCCTTTGTCACGCCTCTGCTACACGGAAAACAGACACCAGCCATTGCTGTTTGCCTATGCTACTGTAGCAGTTGTTTTTCAGTTCAATTTTGCAATTTATCATGCGACTACTGCATACATGCACACAAGATTTGAAAGATTTTTGTCAGTTCTCGTGTCCAACAGCATCATAAGTCCTGCACAAAGTGTAATACAGACAGCGCAATTGCTTTTGTTTTAAAATAAAAAGTTTATAGTGTGGATGCATGTGTAATCTGCAAAATGAATTCTGCAACGTCATCCAAGCGTCTCAACGGAAACTGAGTAAGATAAACCTCACTCAAAATTGGACTGGAAACACAGCACCGCATGCAACTTGAGAACGTATCACTCAGTGATGCTAGAGCCTGGTTATGTTGGACACTGGACATTTGGCATCAGATTGCCTATTAATGTCTGACACACATGGATTCTATTCAGGGTAGCAAACATCTACCCAGCATGGATGTGTGTGACAAACCTCAGCCACTCCTCCCTGAATCCTCCTATCATTAACTGCTCTCTTTCTGTCACATTGTGGTGCCAAAGGAAACTAGAGCCAGTGAGCCTTAGTGACAGGAGGGGTTTTATGGGGATCCTGAGGGGCCTGGGAAATTGGCCAGAGCAGGCCACTGCCACAGGTGCCAGTCATCTGTCCTTGTACGTACAACCTTTGGGACAACAAAGGCTGTAGTTAGGCAGCCAGTGGTTATCAAATAAGTCTTTGACAAGGAACAATAAAGATCATTATGTCACTTCTCTAGACACACATATCAACATCATCACCTGCAATTTTAATATAAAACGAGTCTTCTTTCTGCTAAACAGCTCTATAGGAATGTGTCTGAACTTCTGGCCGGTGTACAGTAGTTTCAGCCTGTCTGACTCCATTTGTCCTGCAAAATAATCCCAGGGTTGCATAACCCTGACCCCCGAGCCCACCCTCACAACTATCCACTAAATCCCAGAGATCAAGACAGGGATCAGACAAAAAGAGGACAGAAAGAACAATGAAGGGAGAGAATGAAATAGAAGAAGCAAGTGGATGTAAAGCTGCTCGACTGGCATGCAGCAAAGGGCATTTGGCCCTCTCCTCTGAGAACACACAGACTGGGTGAGTATATTGTGGCAGCGGACGAAGAGTACAGCCAGAAAAGATAATAGCTAACACAGTGAAAACAAATGTCGACATAAACTCCCAGTGAACGGCATGTCCACTGGCCCTGTGCTGGGCTTTGGCAAACAGGTTACGTGAAGAGTTAATTATGCCAACAGGAACTGCCCTGCTGTGGCATAATGAAATTAGATGAGAAGGCAGTAGAGTTTCAGAATAAACCCACATTTCCCTGCAGGGACATTAAGTCTTGAAGAGATCGGCCAAAAAAAAAAAANCTTTCTGAGATAGATGATTTTTTTTTTTTTTTTTTTAAAAAGGGTCAAGCATTTTACTAGGAGAGAAAGACGGGAAAATTAGAGCCAGAGGACATTTTCTGGTAACGAGAACAGCTTAAATATAGCCAGAGAGGAGCGGGGAGTTCAGGCCTAACCCTCATGAGTTTGAAGTCACTTTCTCCATACGTCCCTCTGACAATTTTCCACCCTTGCTCTCAAGTATCCTATGACAGTTTACTAACACATACACCTAGCAGTATACCCTAGTGGAAACACTTGGAACAGGACGTTAAGTTCATGTGGTAAAATGATACATGATACCAGGAAATGACCCCTGCTGAATAATATCCAAAGGACATTAAAAAAAAAAAAAGAGTTCACAATGTTATTATGCTTGGCATTGATACCAGTAATGATAGACTTAATAATGTAATGAGGGTGTCCCTTCATACTGCCACCTTCCATAAAGATGTTGGTATCTTACAACATAGGTCCATTTTAGAGGGCTGAATAGTGTAAAGTGTAAAACCCACCACACATTTCAGAAAGCAGCCGTTTCTGTGACTTTCCAAACCTGTTAACCTGATATTCATGTTTTGAGGTGAAAAAGCATGTCGTTTTTGGCGTTCTTTTCTTTTCAAGTTTTCTTCTTCATGCTGCACCTTCCTCCCAGTGAGCATGCTCAAGACCAACACAGGCTCAGAGAGAAACCCACACACTGCATCTTACATAGGACAGAGGTGAAAAGTGATACGTCTGATATCCTGTTACGAGCACAACTCAACACCCGGCGTCGTCTCGCTTTAATCACGTCAGAGACACTTCTTGCATGTTGCAAGGCAAAAACTAACACAGGAAAAGTTGGACTGGATGTAACCGTATCCAATATGTGAAGAGTTGTCGTCTTTGCGTGCGCTTTTTATCAGCCGTTATTCATCTGCGGCGAGCCGGTGTGTCATCAGAGCTTAGCTGACTGAGGAAGAATCACCACAAGGAGCAAAAGTAAGCACACGCAAAGGGTCAGCGACACTGCTGACATGCACACAGATCCTGTGCTTACATAAGATTCAGAGAATGCTGGAGCTGCACAGCTCCCGACAACCACACCAAAAAAAGACCCCCCACCCCCCCCAAGACAGAGCTCCAGCAGTGGTGGAGAGATTCTGTGAAAGGGGTAATTATGTGTAAGACATGTTGTGCTATGTGATAGTAATTGAGCTTCACTGGTAAGAAGCAGACACAAGCTTTTGAAATCACATTATACACCTGTGACATGTCACGTCAGCCCCTTCCTCTTCGTCTTCTCTGTGAGCTCTTTAATAAAAGGTAGGTGTGTTCTGGGACAGACTCTCAGAGGAGGGTTTATTTTGGGAGCGAGAGTATTCTTAAACACTAAGAACTTCTTATACACTATACCTATACTATACACCGATCAGAGATAACATTAAAACCACTGACAGGAGAAGTAAATAACACTGATCATTTTGTGATAATTCAGTGTTCTGCTGGGAAACTTCTGGACCTGGCATTCATTCATGTGGATGTTACTTAGACATGTAGCACCCACCTAGACCAGACCAGGCACCCCCACCCCATAGCAATGACACTCATTGATGGCAGCAGCCATCCCCAGCAGGATGCAGGAACAACTAAAACTTTAGGAACAACTAAAAAAACATGAAGAACAGCACAAGGTGTTGACCTGACCTCCAACTTTGCTAGATCCCAAACAACTGTTTTGGAGGCACAAGAGGACCTACAATATTAGGAAGGTGGTCATAATGTTATGCATGATGGGTGTATATGTTTTAGCCTTTGAATAAGCAGCTGAAGATTATCTCATCATTTTGTATGTCCCTGCTACATTTATAATGTAGAAATGTAGTTCTTCTATCCATCAGTTAATTGTTTATAGGTTTTACAAATTATTTAAGGTAACATTGAACAAACGCAGTCTTGAGAATGATCAGGCTAGTGAAGAACTTCCACTTTGAAAGTCAGTACACTCCCCCGAGTGCAAAGTGAGGTCATCAGCATTTTAAAACATTTT
>JASGAT010369196.1:0-19776 GCA_030220025.1 Chelon auratus | reverse complement strand
GACAACCGGTCAGCATATCGGTACGGCAGCGCGGCGCTCTGCTACAAGCATTAGAGCACTAAATACTAAAATATGTTAACGGAGATCCTGACACAGAGACGCAGTAACGCTGTACCAGTTAGCAGACAGTTTTGCTAAATGTTTCCCTTACGTCATTTGACTTCTTCGCCGGCGTCATGTAAAAACAGTGTCTTTAACTTACAGCCTTTTTCCGCCCGTAGTGCGCTGCCAGGCGGGGAGTTAGCAGTTAGCATGGAAGCTAGCGGGACACGTACTGAACTGAAGTGTCTCTCCTCATTGTGCCGTTTTGCCGTTGCCACAGTAACCCCATAAATGAGATATACGCACGCTTCTTTTACTGTGGTAAAAAAGAACGCTTCTTCCCACTCACTGGGACGTCCCACAAAATGGTACGTTTTCTTTAGCTTTTCGTCCATGTTTTTATGTTGTTAGACCCTCATCTAGCTCCTCAACGTTGCCGCGGCCGCTTCCACACTTCGGTAAGAAACAAAGATGGCGGGTTGTCTTGCGCGTGATATTGAACTTTGACATCAGACGAGGTCAGAGTTCATAACATAACTTATAATATTAAATAATACCATGTTCATTTCTACAGTAATGCAAGTGTTATTCATATAAAAAGAACAGCGACACAATTAAATTTTTTTTAGAGGCGCTCGATGCCGACAAGTGCTATTTTTAGAACATCCCCTGCGGTCGCCCGCGGGGACCGTGTTGGCGACCCCTGGCCTAGACTATGGCAAGTTAGCTTTTTTATTTTTATAGCAGGATCCAAATATACATCTTCCTCTTGCTGCGGACACACTAGACTTGGTCATGGTAAACAGAGCTGGTCACACTGCTGAAATAATGTAATGCAAGGGGGACGCTATTCTATTAAATTGTCTTTAACCCTTAGTTTAGACTGGATTAGGAGCATTCAGATAGCTATGTGGTATTAATCATCATTATCTGCTTCACTTACCACCCTCTTGCTTTCTTTTTTCCTCTCCTTTCCTCCTTCCTCCTTCATTCCAAAGTGACAAATTTGTTGTGCTCGACTTCTTTAAAGAGTCGTGCACACAGTTGTTTCAGGCGGGCGCCTACTGGCCTGGGGCCTTAAGGAGTTGCCTGCCTTGACGCTTGTCAGGAATGCCTTTAACATTAGCAGCATTCGATGGTTTTTCTTGTGATTTTATGAGTCACTCAGAGGAATAATCAGCATCTCATTTGCAGCGATTTTCATTTCACTCTCTATTGATGAGAATGTTCTTCATCAGCCTCATTGTGAGAGAAGTTTTCTGTAAGCACATTAATTTAAGGCAAAAAAAATAGCTTAAATCTTTTTTTTTTCCTGTGTAAAAATATCTGAAAAAAACAACAATCAAAAGCAATCAGCGCTTCTGTGAGTTGACTTGCTTTTTCTTCCTTGACTTGTCCAAAGTGTATTTATTTGATTTATTTAATAAGGATGGGAGTGATTCTAATACTGTGTCAATTATTGTTTCCATAAAAGCTGTTCTTGATATCAATGCTCTTGTTGTTGGAGTGACCTGTTGGTTTATATGTCCACTCCCCTCCTCTCCCGTGGATTGTCATTCTGGTACCGTTGCCCTCTTTCTCCCCAGCTCTAGCACAGCTCCATATTTATAGAGTTGTGAAGCACAGGACATAATAACTTCTTCTGGTTTGCAAGAGGTACTCGTGTCTGCTGTGCATGCTGGTTTTCAGGTGAGCGTCCTGCAGTGAACATTCAGAGGGGCCTGTCTGCATGGCGACACTGAGCACAGCGCCTCCGTTTAGCGAACACTGACAAATGCCTGCTGTGTGTGACCGAGTCTTAATTTCTCAGGAGACGCTTTAATTCTTCTCTGTAAGTCAGGCAGGGACACACCGTTACATTTCAAGTACCATCCTGGTGAGAGATGTTGAAGTAAACCGTGGAGAGTGATGAAACGAAACTACTTGTAAGCACCGCACCGAACCTGTGAGCCCTGTGATGCCATGGACTTGTTTTTTGAAAGCATTTAAGAGAACACTCCCCCATAGACTGTAGAATTTATAAGCTTTGATTCAGTGACGCCTCAGATTTGATATGTTAATATCACTTTTTTTTTTTTTGTTTCATTTTAACGTTTGTCTCTTTAGTAAATCCCAGCTCCATATCTGTGATAGGCCAGAATGCAGCGAGGAAGCTGTAAGGTACATTTTCTCTTTACTGTTGTTCATCACAGAAAGACATGCTGTTGCACTTTGAACTGCTTCCAGGTTATTTTAGTGTGGATCCATTACAGTGTAGCCGTGTTAATGTTCTCTTCTCTTTGAAACTCAAAGCCGCCCTTGACAGCTCTGCTCTATTCAGGTGTTTAAAGAGCCTTTTCTTGTAGCTGTGAAGATGAAAAAGTGAATGAAATACTGTTACCTGTGGTCTACTTGAGTTGACCTCATCATTAGAGTTTTTCAGACTATTAGTAGTGCTAAAAATTTGCTTTAAACTAGTATGAGTGGAATTTTTTAAATGGTTCTGTAATGAATGGGCTGGAAATCATTCATTGATGATGCAGATTTTCAGTACAATACTAGTATTTGCAAAAAAATAAATACATAAAATTACCTGTTAACAGTTAAAAATTTGTGATTCTTTTCTTTAGGTAACATTACGTAAGTTTGCTTGAATACATCGGTTGATTGACATGAAATGTGTCAGTAATCCTGATTCACTCCACTCATTTGTCAAGCAATAGGTCTGACAGTATTCACAGAGACATGAAACTAAGTTTAGAATCGTCAGAACTGCACTGAAAGCAAATGAAGAACTGTGAATAGAAGCGGCACAAATTGAGAAGCAGAGTTGCCGTTGGGTTCCGAGGCTGAGCTGAACATAAGATATAATGGCACACTCCAACAGACGTGATTAATGCAGTCAGTCGCTCACTTACACCTTACGTACACTGACTGTCGGGATGCGCATAAATACATCTGAGAATGATTAGGTACAGCGGGCTTTTGAACTAAAATATGAGGAACATGTGGACTGTGACATGCTGGTGGCTAGGATGTATCTTACTGTGTATAAATGTGAGATACGTGAAATTTTCAAGGACCCTAGTTAAATGTGTTAGCATGCTAATGCTTGCTCCTAAACCAAAGTCACTAGGAATATGGCCTGCAATCGTTTTTGAGATATTTCAGTCCAGAATCAAGTGGTGTCATGAAAACCCTGCAGAGCAATGTTACCGCCCATCGTATCATGCATGGCTACACAGTGACAAGTACTTGCTAATTATTCCTCTTTAAATGCTTTTCTGAGTACATCTTTGATTTTCACTTGGACATAAAGTCTGAGTCATGGTTATCAAGACGTGCCATCAGAACTGATTATTCTTCTTTCCATATGTTCTTGAATTATCAGTTCAACAAATGAATCAATAATATGTTCATTGATTTGAAGCCCATTAAGTCAAACTTAATGTCTACAGATTAAAGAAATGACAATCACAGACCCAAAACGGCGATCCAGAACCAAATCCCGACTGACGTTTTACTTGAAGGCTACATCCTTTCTTTTCAAGCAAACTTTTTGGATTTAAGGGAGTTTAAAGCTCTTACGTACACAGAAGTGTTTTAGAGATGGTGTTTCTCAGCTCCTTTCATCGATCCTGCCTGAATGTGACAGTTCCTCAGTACGATTTTTAGTATCCATGTTCGTTGACATTTTTATCGTCAGCAATCTTCAGCTCTGCTAATTCCTTCAACTTAGTCAGCTGCCTGTACTCTCACAGGATCCAATCAGTCTAAGGGACATGCTCGCACATGATCTGTATTTCTAATCAGGACCGCCTTCTTTGATGTCATCGCTTCATATTTGAGCAGACTACCCTGTACCGAAGTCTCATTTAAATGCGTCCAGGATCAATGACCTTCTTTTTCACAGAACTTGGGTGGCACAACTGGCCCACATGACCTTTTCTGCCCCTCAGTCCATTCAAGTAATGTTTGGGGATATGGAGCACATCCTGTTCACCACTTCTTTTCAGATTGGCCTTAGTAAACTCAGGTAATATAGTGCTTGCTTGAGCTTGCTCCTATATTTAAGAGCTTTCTGTTGGTCATTTTAGGACAAATTGCTAGCGGTGAACTTGGAACCTTTTAGCATACGTAGTTCATGAGAACACAAGGCAGAGTGTATGATTTGCAGAAGAGTTGCAGGTTTAACACACTTGCTGTTTGTTCAAGGCTGTATATTTTGCAGGCTTTTTGAAGTGGATGACTGTTTTATACAACAAATACTGTATATTGCAGTGTTGTCATGTGCTTAGGGTTTATTCTTCCAGGCCCAGAAGAACTAATATTCTGACCACACATGATATAAAGCATGCATAATATTATATGCAGCAAAGAGAAACCATCTCTGAAAGGCCTCGGTTCTTATTTGTATGAATGAATTGCAATGAATTACCATTCATATCCATATATTGTCAATCTTATGGAAAGACACTTTTCTACATACATATGGATTTATTCTTTGTTTTATTTAATATTGTGGCAGAATGAAGGCTACCGTCTTTGCTGATTCCCCTGACTTTTCCACTAGCATCGTCTCAACTATTGAACGGATTGCTTTGCATCAGATTAGGTTCAGGTATTCATGTTTTCCACAGAGGGAATTCAGATTACTTTGTCGATTCTCTAATGTTTTGATATCTACTTGATGCATAGTACTGCCACATATAGTGTCTCTCTCTATACTGTATATAGTAGAAACTAGACATATCCAATGACGCTGTGTTCTGCTCTCTTCACTGTGAAGGGCGGAAGGGCACATGGGTACTTATTTAACACGCGTCCAGTCACAGCCGGATGAGTTTGCTTGTTTCATTTCTAAATATGAGATTGTTTCAATTGCAGTGTTTACTTTCATCTGTTCTCCATGATAGCTGCAGAGAGCAAATGGTGGAATAAAGTGGATATGGCTTCAGCTTCCCCACCGTTGTCTTTTATTTCATTTCTCAGTTTTGCCATTTATCTCTATTGTTGGGTTGTTTGTTTCAGTTACAATAGAGATACATTATTTCATCTAAATGGTGGATCACATAATAAAAACTTGTCCTCTAGTGTCAAAACTACTGCTATTTGTGGATTAGTGTTAGCAATAGCAGTAGAATAATATTAACAACAGAATGATTGTTAATACTGAGGCTGTGATATAATAACCAAAGACCAAACATAAGAAGACAATTGAGTCATTTTAGAGGAATTAAAGTTTCATGAAATTTAGAATATGGTGTTATAAGACATCTCTTTTTGTTCAAATATTTTTGTCTCACATATTATCAAAATCGGCCTGCATGTTGACTTTTGGACTATAGCTGATGCCTTTGTTTTTTATTTCTTTGGAGTTACTAGAAAGCGTTTTCTGTTGCCTAGAACCATCTTCTTCTCCTTTTTAGTGAAGGAGGATCTTATTCATAGTATCTTCACTGCAGAGTTTTAATAGCACAATAAATAACGTTCCAGAGGACTTTATTCCCTGCCAGCAAAGATGTCTGGGGGGAAAGTGTGCAGTGAATATTGCTTTATTATTAAATCAGTCGTGCGAAGTGCTGTTGAAACAATGGCATCAAAAAAAAAAAAAAAAAGGCTTCCCACTTGTGAAGTTAGGCAACGCCAACATCTGTGCTGTCAGATAGTCATGGCTGCCAATAATATTTACGCTACACATTCATATCTTCAGCGCATATTGTTCCAAAACTAACAATACAAAAAGCTGATGAAGCTGCTTGTCATGAAAAAGTCCTTCTCAGTTTGTCACATTGACACCGCTGCCAACTATGTTCTCATTCCCCCATTGTTTCTAAGGGATCGTCTCCAGTTTAATCAAACGCCGCCTCTTGGTTGGGGATTTTTGAAAGCTGTTGTCACAGAGCAACGTTAGCATGAATTTTATTTCGATTCACATATATCCCGCTGAGGCAGCAAATCTTGGCCGGTTTGATGGATTTTTTTCCCCCTCACTTTGTCATTCGCAATCCGCTAATACTTGTAAGACAAGCTTCAATACATGTTCTCTAAATTTAGCCAATCCCTTGGCTACAGCAATTGCATTATAGTCACGTTTTAGTGTAAGAGCAGTTTGTTTGTCACTTAAAGCTACTGTCTGGGGATGAGGACTGGTGTTAACAATATGTACAAACACTTTGAAAAACAAACAGTCAAGTTCCATTCATTACAGATTTTTACCACTGAATGGAATTGCTCTCTTTAACAAAGCCATGCATTCTCCCATTTGTTTTGCAATGTGCGCTGCCATTCTTTTCTTCTTTCGCTTATTCCTGTGGGGGAAAGAAAAAAAAAAAACTTGAGATCCATCCCCTGCCCTTTTCACAATTTTGACAAACCATTTCATTGGTTGTAAAGTTAGCATACCCCCTCCCCAGTGAAGGATGAGTCATCGCCTATTTTGAATAATTTTGCTGAAACTGGCAAACTTCTTAACACCATTCAGTATTTTTTTTTTTATAAAGTACAAGTCATGTATAAAAACATTTCACAATTTAGTTCATGGGCACTTTAAGTGCAAGACAAGATAAAAAAAAGAGAAAATAAACACAAAAACCAGTAGAGGGATAAAACAGGAGTCATGTTGGAATCACATCCAAATATATGTTGTGTCGATCAGTGTTTCCTGTTTTCCATTTCATGCTGTCTCATTTTCATCTATGTATTTTTTTTTTTATAAGAGATAACTTTGAGGTAATGCTACTTAGACTTGGATAGATTTTACTGATGCACAAGGGAATTGCTTGGTCACAGTAGCTCTGTTGCACATAAAATAATAATAAAAAAAATGTAAGACAGTTAAAATAATAATAAAAACATTTAATAAAATAAAATGAAATAATAAGGAAATAAATAAAATACAGTAGTATAATCAAAACATATATGTATATATACAAGATTTGCATATGTACAAATCTACAAGAAATAGAAAAGGAAGTAAATATACACTATATACATAAGAAGGATAAATGATAAGGTGCAATAATATGGATGGAAATGATATCTAGATTCCTGTAAATGCTGCCAAACAACAAAACATCAAATCAGTTAATGCCACCTGTTTTGAAGACAAAACTGTGTGAAGTTGTCACTTGAAATGTTATCATTGTTCGACAAACTGACATGTTAAATGTAAGATTTCTGCATGGAAATATAAAAATGTAAAAAAAAAAGTCAAATATTTGTTGCTCTGTCCTTTCAAATGTGAGGACAATCATAATTTTCTATTTTATGACATCACATATTTCATATTTTGGGGTTTTAGGCTATTGGTCACCTTGGACTCTTAAGTGTTACTGATGGACAGCTTCCGCTGTCTCCTGACGTCCTCTAGACTGAATGACGAATCAGTAACTTGACATCACGACAACACAAATCAGAGAAGCTAGGAGTTTGACAGAGCAAGAAGAAGATGACAAATCTGTCTTAAATCTAATAAGTGGATTATACAACGCTCCCACTCAAAGCTGACACTGAACGTTCTGTGTAAACTTTAGAGGCGTCACCTCTTCAGTCAAGACAGTTTCTAAATGGAAAGGTGTTAACAAGAGCTGTCAGACACCACACTTTAGGTTTGCTCGCTTAATTTACTAAATAGTTTTCAATACCAAGAGGAAGAACTCATGTAATTTATGTGTGCTTTGTGTGCCTGTGGGCTATTTTTGATAAAGTCAAAGACAGACAGAAGAAGCAACAAGAAATAAGAAACAAAATTTACACAGATCTGATGTAAAAAACATATTATAATATTAATAACATTTTTTTTTCTTATAACAGGTGGCATTTTATTTTATTCTAAAAACACAAAAATAAGTAATAATACCCTCTAAAAAAACAAAACAAAAAAAAACTAGCACACAGCCAGAGAGAGCTCAGCTCCACTAGAAAGTGGCACAGTGAAATGAATCACATATTGTTGCATAAACTAAGCAACATCAGCTGTTTTTTGGTTGTTTCCATTGCACACTGCCAAGTTGGAATTTCCATTTGTCAAATTTATTAAAGTTTATTTATAAATGAAAAACCGTGTGCACTTACTTTATTGATTTCAGGAATTCTACAAAAAAGTATATACAGTGCACGCAGTTGTGACTGGGTCCTTAGCCACAGAGTTCACTCTTTCAGTAAAATATGAAGGAGGTGATGAGATAAATCTTCAAATCACTGGATTGTTTTACAGAAGAAGAAAAAGATCTGGGGTGTAGACTTCAGTTGTGATTATCACGCTGTAGAGTACAGTACATAATGACTGACCATTTCCCAGTTGCTCTAACTCACACCTGCAACTTCATTTTGTAAACTGTCATATCGGTGCTTCTTTTCCATTTTGACTCATATCAGGGAATGCACGGGTTACTCCACACCTGTGGCATTGACAATAGCTCAGTTCTATTATATTGCCCAGTCAGCCATGTCAGTGAACCGGCATGTACGAAACCACAACCCCAAAACTAGCGCACCTAAATGAATATTCTAAATTAGTCCTGCACTTTTTTGGCTAAATCTGTTTAGTGTCTCGACTGTGAAGGTTTCATTCTGAGGCGTAAAGTCTGCTTCATTTATACCACACTCCCCTGGAGGCCATGCAGCAAACTGAAGGAATACGTTTTTTTGTTTTTTTTTTAAGCAGTGATACGTAATACGTTGCCTTTCCATCTGCACTAGCCTACACACAGATTACTGATTGAAGAAAACTTTAAGGCTCTGATCCATCACTGGGTTCATGTTAGGTTCTGGCTGCCAACTCACCAGAGGAGAAAGTCCCCATCATGGGTCCAGAACNCATTGGAGGTGTATTTTTTTTTTTTGTGTGAATCCAACAGCGGGTTCAACTTTCTTGAACCCAGACGGGGATTCTGGGACGGAGGCAGACAGCGAGCCTCAGCTGGCCTTTTACACCGATCCAAACCGCAGTCGCCGCCGGAGTCGAGGTATGAGAAATGGTAACGCCAACAGCGCGTGGGGCTCAGGGGGTAAGGAGGACTCTTAACACCTACAGACAGTTTACCCCGCCGACTGATGGTATTGCTCTCACCACGACGCATGACCAGTAACTTTTTCCAGTGCATACTGCAGATTGATGGTACTAGTGCTGTGTATGACTCCTGAAGGAAACACATAGAATCCGTGCATATGTTGTATACGTAAGCGTGCGTACAGTGGTTGTGAGCATGTGATGCTGATCTCAATGCATCTGCATATACGATCTTGTTTACTGAAATCAAACAAGATGACGAGATCAAAGGTTTTAGGTTTTGCAGGATATTTCGATATTAGCCTCATCTCACGACATGAACAACACCATTCTTTTGAAATAATATTACACGAAAATATTATTTCCAAGGAGGATTCTGTGCAAATGCCGTCAAAGTGAAGTGGTGCAGCACGTTGTATTTGTCAGCATGCCATGTCCTTGCAGCTTTGATGTACAGTAATGGGGTGTGGAAGAAAAAAATAAAATAAATAAAAACACAATGCCCTCAAAATAATAGCTGCTGTCAGAAGGCGTTACAAGCCTTTACGACGCCTCCAAGCCAATTATTCCCCCGTCATGTGCACAGGTGTCACAAACACGGCGATGCCTCCAGAAGTGCAGCCAACACCTTTAATTAGAGCGAGGTTCAAGAATAGAATGAAGTGGCTGCAACACTGTCCTAACTATGTTGTTTAGATGATTCAGGAGGCACGACAAAAAGTATTTCTTCACATCGAAGGAATGATGAGAGAAGGATAAGAAGATTTGAAATATTTTATGTAATAGCCAATTGTCTTCTGAAAATGAACTCTGTAATATGGGGGGGTAAGAACTTCGAAACAGAAGTCCGAGAGGTGGAATTATGCCCCGCATCCAGTTTCTAGGTGTGTCGCCTGATTAAATAAACTAGCTTCATACATAATAGGATAGGTCATCTTTCTACTTTAGCTTTTGTTTAAAGGACTGCCTTGGGCAGCTTTTGAATGAGAAAGTTCTGCCAGAGTAATTTAAAAGTGACAATGTAATCTAGAGTCATTCTGCAAGTGAAAAAATAGCCACTTTAAACAAAGCGCGAAGGTTATGTTCAAGGTCACTGTTTGATTATTTATTTTTTTTTCTGTGTGCTGTGTGTGTGCATGTATGCATGCCCCTGTGGGTATGAGGTCCCGTTTCACACTTTTTCGCGTTGCACTCTGGCGCAAAAGAGATAAGGGAAGCGTTCAGACTCTGGCAGAGAGGGAGAGGCAGGGGAAAGAGGGAAGGTTGCAAAACAACCTCTGAACTGTTTTTATTCAGGCCCGTGTCTCCTTTTTTCCCCCTCACACATCCCAGCGTGGCTGTTAATACCCTTCAAAGGTAAAACCTTATTCCTGTGCCACCGAGCCATACCTCGCCTGAACCTCCCGGAGGCTTGAGGTTTTTGATCCAAAGGTCCTTTTCATGGGCGCTAAGCCCTTTTTTTCTGGCTTGTTTGTAAAATGTCTCCATGTCCAGGTTGTGGGATGTGATGTGTGCTTGTATGTTTACGGCATGAAGGGGTTGCAGGGGAATAAATCACGGTCACTGCTTCATATATCTCCACCACTTGTTGTTCCCTCCTCCCCCATTCCCTCCCCGTTTGTTTGTCCCCAGCAGCAGGTTCCCCGCGGAGCCCCATCAATAAGACCACCCTGACTCTGATCAGTGTCATCAGCTGCGTGATCGGCCTGGTTTACTCCTCTCACCTATCCTGCAGCCTCTCGGTCCGCGTAATCTTACACGTCCCGGAGCACCTCATCGCTGATGGTAAGGCTTTACACCAGCCCCAGGTTGTGAATGCAGCCTTTCCAAGCACCCTTCTGGACACTTAAAGCCCCATGGGGCTGAGCTGGCATTTTTATGCTGCTCTCCGGGGAGTTCAGCTTTATCCCATACTGAGTCCGTGTGCTTTGTGGTCGAGCTGCTGATTTGCTTTGCTCTCTCAAAGACAAAGGTAAATGCCAGGTCGACCACCCCCTCCCTGGGCTTCCCATGTCACACCACACAACAGATGTGCCCTCAAAGCATCAGAGCACATTGAGGCTAGGTTGTAGTGACCACCTGCGGCAAACCCTGCATCCCTATTCCCCTTCTAGTTTTTTTATTTGTACAACCACCTCACTAATGAATTTCAATGTGGCACCTGCAGACAAACAAACAAAAAAAAAAGCACCACCAGTTCCAAGCGCTGGCTCCTACTGGCTCATTGGCATTTTTCAGCTGTCACAGGAGTGAGCTGGCAGTCCAGATACATTATAGACTGTGACTAGGCTCACTCATCTATCATCCGGAGGTCTGATTTGATTCGGAGCACTGCTGTTTTCCGGTGGTACACACCGGCCTGCCAGGGAGATATTAAAATTCCAGGGAAGCGTCCAGGGAGGGAACTTTGAAAGGAGAGATGAAAGACTGCAAATTTGCCTGTTGAATTACAAAACTGGGATCGATTTAGAATGTTTCCATAAATGTCTGCACAATCTCATCACACTTGATTTGATGTCACGGCGAATCAAATGAAAATCTGGATTCCACCACTGGGGGAAAAGCTATTAATGCCAACAGCTGCGCATGTGTCTGCCTTCAAACATTGCAAAGAAAGGCTCAGGAATGTAGAGTCACACCTTTCTCCTCGCCTATCACATCATGGAAAGTAATCATTTGAAGAAGTTGTCTGTTTACACGGTGTAACAATATGTACTGCTATTCAAGATACATAACAAATGAGGAAACAAACTTTTCTCTGTCACCAACTTGTAGGTAGTGCAAAATAAAAATGTGGTCAGTGTCCGTCATCTCTGACTGGATATGCTGACAATTCTAAAACTCCACTGTGGCCTACTGGTGCAGAACATGTTCATACTGATAGCAGCTAAGGACCTCTGATTCATGTCACCCTCAGTCTTTTTCCCCGACTAGAACATGGGCAATTTAGACTCACTCATAGAATCCAAGAAACATCTTTGGAGGTGGTATGGCAGTTGCTAGTGAGTGAAAGGAATGGATAAATCCATGAAGCTTTTAGCCGATGACAAACAAGCAAATAGTTAGTTGAGCAACACATCAGAACACTTAGAACACTTGTTTTTTTGTCATCAGATTAAATCATATTTTTAGTACTTTACATCTGCCCCAAATAAGTCTTAAGAGAAAACTGGGAAGTAAGTAAGAGAAAGTCTGTATCGAATAAAAAAATATCCTTTTAGAGGAATGTCAGAGTACTAGAACACGATGATGTAAGACCATAAAATCTTTTCTAAATAGTTTTGGATATGTCATGAAACTTTTTTTATTCTTTGTTAATGATATTCTGACAGATATTCCGCCAAACAGACCTATTCAGACATGGACTGAAGTGCTGCACAGTGTTCTTTAAATCAGGTATTAAGCCACTTTCCCACTCCACTGATTCTGCTTTGGAAGTCCATTCAGGCGTGCAGTGCTTCCTGTGAGAGTCACACTTGATGTGATGATGAAATCCTGAATCAAGCTGGCTGCAAGTTCTTACTTATTCATTTAGTACATTCAACTGTATATTACAGGCAGAAAACAGAGGGAAAAATATTTCTTTGTGCAACTTGATTGCCGTGCGACCAATAAGAATCATTTTGTTGTAAACAAAGTCAACTCCACGGAGCTCAGATGTGTGAGCAGTATGACTATGTTGCTGTTACTCCCCTGTCCGTCACACATAAAACCCAAACTATTCCATTGCCCTGGCAGATCTTTTCTGGAGCATAATCACTTCCCAACGGAGTGACTCCTGGCCAACTTTCTGCCACAAAACATTTGTCGGGTAGGGATGTTTGTCAGGCTTCCTATGGTTGGTGGACACATCAGGTAGGACATAAAAGACAGGAAAAAAAGCAATGTAGCAAAACAAAGGTGATTTTGTCCACCAATTCTATGACTTTACACCATGTGTCCAGCCATTTGCAGCATGTGCTCTAGTTCTAAAGGGATCATCAAAGGAGATGGCACCAACTAGGGCACGCAGAGCCTGCCAAGAAGTCATTAAATATGCTTGGGTTAGGACAGGGCTTTGGTCAGTGAGCGTTGCCACTAATTTACAGAGATTACATAGCAGATAGCTCTCGCTATCAAGTGTTCTAGTGACACCTGCTGTGCCGTGATTTCCATGGTCCCTGGCCTCTCGATGACTGTCTGGTATTGGTGTTGTATTCTTCTGCTTGTCTGGTTTCTTGCATTTTCTTTTTTTTTCTTCCCAGACTGTCGCTTAGGAAACATTTCACAAAATAACCCGGTTTGGACTGGCTCCTTTTAGTTGACGGCATCTGAGGTGTAAACCCAGCGATACTTCAGCCTACAAGTGTATTCAGTGTAACTAATTGATTACACCTTTTAACGGAAAGTTCTGCGCTGCACCGTTCAGCAACAAAACAATTAAAGCATAAGTAGGTAGGTTTGAAATTAAACAGAAACACTAACACTTGCAGTCCCTGCCTCATTATCCTCCATTACTGCAACAGAATGTTACCCTGGTGCTCAGCAGTTTTCTTCCACCGATCAGAGGCTCAAACGGAAATTTACATAGAAAACAAACAGCATTGCAGTGGCATTTATTAACGCTGTCAACTCATTTATGGCTGTAGACTTTTCTATTTACTCCCTTTCTCTAACACATGTTGGCTATTAATAATGCCCTCAAATGTGTAGCTGAGATACTGCACATTTATCAGCACTGACGGTATTGATCTAATGCTGAAATTTGACGTATTCCTTTACTTATGCCAGTTGCACCACTAATAAGGCACAAGCAAAGAGCAAGGTGTTGGGGTTCAGACGAAAACAGCTCTGAACAGGAAAGCGTTGATTGCCATTTGGCGATGCCACAGGTAATAAAGTTCCAAACGTATGGTGACATTGTGTGAAGAGTCTGCAGAGTAACTTTCCTTACAATACTTAGACTTTAACCTAGTAACAATGCGATTGTATTCCCACAGACATGTAGTCAATTTAATCTGCGAGCTCCATCATCCTGATCATAACAGAATTAAATACGTGCTGTGTGTTAAGTCATTAACTCAGCAAGAAATACATGAAAATCCAATTTCCCACTGCACCATTGAGAAAGAGACGAGGCAAGGCTTCTTTGTAATCCTTTACCCAAACAAAGGCTCAAATTCATCAATCCAGTATATACTAACATATAATGTTAATACACCTGTCAGTGTCTGAATATTCACCATTTTAATCTTAGCACTTATTTGTCTAAACACCATGGAAATGTGTTCAAAATCCAGGCCTCTGTTTACTTCACTCCTGGTGCATCTGTTTGGCTGCAGGGCAGCAGAGCTGTTGCCTCAGCTGGATGTCTAATGGGAACAACAACCAACATAAATGTTAGTCATGTTATTATTGGTATCGCTTTATTTAAATGTTACACATATCTTTCAGATCTGTAGCTTCTTGGCTGTTCTTCAGTTCCGGTAATAATTCATACATACATTATCTATAACGGCTTACCCTATAGAGGACAAAGAGGGTGGAGTCTATCTCAGCTGAGAGGTGGGGCACACCTGAACAAGTCACAAGTCCAGCACAGGGCTGACACAAACAACTATTCACATTGGGGTACCACCCACAGATGTTCTTAGTAACAACATAAACCAACCCCCCGGTCGTTTAGAACTGAAGACTTGGTTGAGTGGGGAAACATCTCAAAGAACTGTTTTATCTTTGTTTCGTTGCACTTGCATGCACACCTATGATACTGTGGGGTAGGAACATGCAAACTCCACACAGATCATAGGGTTCATAAGCATGTTGCTGTAAGGAGATAGTGCTAACCACTGCACCAAAGAATATAAAATTAAAGTATTGCAAGAGTGTCAAGCTCATACTGAAGCAAAAATAAACTGCAAAAATGGCATTTTTAATATATATATATATACTTTAATGCATCTTAATCCATTTACCATTTTATTTTGGCAGTCCTCTAACAAGTGTTTCTTCTTAACCATCCTCTTTCAGTTTAGAGCAATAAACTTTGGGTTTTACTTGTCGTTAATTGCTTGGAGATATTTGAGTTATGACGATGAGTTTGTCCCGTGTCCTTCTGTTTTTTAACAATTTTAAAAGAAGCTTTTGAAATTGTAGAAAACCTCTTTCGGACCAAGTATGTATGTATGTATGCTGCAGTTATTCGATTTCACATTGTTTAATGCAAGGCATGTTTTTATGTGGAGTATTAATCTTTTTACATTCCTTCTCCTTTTCTCCTGCTTTGTCATCTTTCCTCCTGCTATGTTTCCACTCCCTGTCCATATTCTTCGTTCTTCTACTCGAACCTGACAATCTCTTCCGTCTTCCCTCTTCTGTCCTCCGCTGTGTCTTTCCCATGGTTAGGTTCAAGGTTCATTTTGCTGCAGGGGAGCCAGTTGGATGCTTCGGACTGGCTCAACCCGGCCCAGATCTTGTTGTACTACCAGCAGAATGCCAGTGGGCCTTGGGTCAACGAGCTATGTGGACGACGCCTCCTGGATCCCTGCGAGCACCAGTGTGACCCTGAGTCAGGTAAGCTGAGAATACTTCTGCTGTGTGTCAAAAGTGTGACCATGGAAAACTTATTAATTATAAGCTGGTTTGAACAAGGTCTTAGCTCACTGGTTTGAGCACAGACTGTAAAATAAAATAAACGGCACGTCTCCACTTCCTCCCATTGGCCACACTGATGCTAGTATCCCAGGAATATGGGCAGCACAATCTTGCTTATGTACTGCACTAATTTCTTTCTTTTTTTTTTCCTACTTTCTTGATCCTAAGGGACCACTTCATGGAGTGGTTGTCAGTGGCAAATGTCATTATGATGATACATCCTGTTTTTGTAGCATCAAATAGCCAATTAAAACGAAATTTCTCAGAACAATGTACATATCAGCATTATATTAACTACATAAAATAACAGAAACCATCCTTGACAAAAATGTATTTGACGTGTACGTTAGTGTTTTTGTATGGCCTATGTCCTATCCACTAACACAGAGGAGGTGGTGCTTATTACCTATACTGCAGCCAGCCACCAGGGGGAGCTCAACATTAGTCGAGGTTGGGTGTCCACTTTATATACAGTCTATGGACTTGACTATACCCCCATGACTTCCACAAGAATACAGTGAAGTAACAGTCTTAAAGAAGATGTAAACATATCGGCAGATATACTGATACACATTTCAGTATTAACTTTTACCTAATGTCAGTCTTTATTCTTATGTTTAAATTAAACAGTCATTAAAAAAACAAACTGCCTGACAAAACACCACAGACACACTGGCTGATGTTTACCTGAAAATATGATGTGGTAACAAAAATTAACACCAATATGTTCATATTTTTCTTGAAACATGGATTATTTCTCGCACGACAACACAATCCAGATTCAGGACATGAATATAGACTCTATTGCATCTGCTGGTCTAACTTGAACTGAACAAACCTTTATGTTTTTAGCAGTGACAACTGGGAACCTGGCCAAGTGCCTTAATGAACAAACTGCGCTCTGGCAGATCCTTTGGGGGCGCGTGGGGCATTTACAGTGAGAACATACACTTTGAAATGCAGAACTTTTTAATTAAAAATGAACAGTGAAGTTTGACCCCGTCATAAATCACTCAAATCACGTACACAAACATGACCTTGCACAGTGTTTACACACATATCCATGGACATAGGAACCTAGGCGCTGTAGCTATTACTTCCAGATTCAATCCAGGGAAAGTGAGATGAATGCGCTGAAGGTTACGCCAAGCCTACATCAATTTTACCCTAGCACTGTCTCTTTTTTCTACAAACAAAAACTGCCTTCAGAATAAACTGAAAGAAGATGTAATAGTGTAAAAAATGGAATGGTTGCTTTAAGGGAAGTTTATGGGAGTAATATAAACTGAATGCCATAGCAAAGTGGGTATAGTATCTTTTAAGTAGTATGTCTTTGGAACCCCAATGAACTTGGCTGTGGCAATATGACACCTGTCATTTTAGAATGAAGTCAGAGTCATCTGATGAGGACTAAACTTTCCCATATTAGCCACGATGCAGGGTGTCCACTCATGCGGTAGTTTTGTTGTTAAATTTAACACATAATGGAAAATGTACTACTAATGAGAAGAACGTCAACAAATAGGACAGGATTCCTAAATCCAAATCCTACAGGATTGAGAGAAAATAAATACTTTGTCCGTTTGTGACCTATTCACCAAATATGATTTTGCAAATTTCAAATTATATATAACTACTGAACAGGTTTAATAGATTTGAGTAGACAGCTTGCCCGGAGCTGGCTTGATAGTAACATTGGACAATACTTCATCAACCTGACTGACATTATACTGGTTACATGGACGGATAAATGCGTTTACAAGGAATCAAGAAAAATCAATCAGAACATTGACCTTCACAAAGGGGTTCTTGTTCTAAGTAAGATGGTTACATGGAGTATTTTCATTGTTACTGTTTTATTCTAGAACTAGATTATTAGAATACTAGTGTCTGCGTAAATGCAGCAACTGTGATGTCGTACAGGAAAGAGGGACATGTACTGTTTGAGCCACTGTGCCTCCGGAACCTTTTGTGTTTAACACTCGCTTTGGGCTCTTCACTTGTGTTTAAATGACCAAGCAGTCACAGTGTCTCTCCAGCAGCCTCTTGTGAAAATATTCAACAGCTAAGGAAAAGTTAAGGAGTAATTTGACAAAACGCGAAGCTGTTTGTCAGAGCTCTATCACTGAGCCATTCAGTGCGATTGCTTTGAGCAGATGTTTTATTTTAAACCTTTATGCTTTACGCTGCAGTGTTTCCCGTTGGTTTACAGCTTTGAGGGTGCGTGCTTGAGGGGGGAGGAGAATTGTAAATGCGCCATCATGTAGAGACAGAAATGACATGCCGTTGTCTAAATAAGATAAATAACATGACGCTATTTAGTTTAATAAAATAACATGGTATAGACCTGTTCTATAGGAAAGGTAATTTTAAATTACTTCTGTTGGGATGTGGCGCTGTGTAAAAAATAAAATTAAATAAAATTAAATTTAATGGTAATATAACGGTAGGGGAAACATTGCTCCATAACTAGTGTCTGAAGAACTAAATACATATAAATAATAAACAACCACTCACAGAAGAAAATGAAACAGCTACTTACTATAATACACTGTATATGATAGGAGTCTGCACATAGCTGCAGGTACAAGATAAACACACTTAAGTATTATGTCTAAACAGCATAACCACTTAAAAGTTTAAATATTGCATAAAAGACCAAAATTATTCTCAAAGCATCAGACTTTTGATATATTTTCTTATGCAAAATTCACATGTATTGTAAACCCACACTAATATTCTCTATCATTATTTTTATATATATATATATATATATTATTATAACAAAGTGGAAGCGATTGGGAATGACAGCAACTCGGGCCACATAAAATGACAGAGCAGGGTCAGCGGATGCTGAGGCGCATAGTGCGCAGAGGTCGCCAACTCTCGATCACTACAGATCTCCAAACTTCATGTGGCCTTGCTCTGCTTCAGATAAGCTCAAGAACAGTGCATAGAGAGCCTCATGGAATGGGTTTTCAGGAGCTGAGCTTGGCCCCTTAGTTCCAGTCAAAGGAACTCTGAATGCTTCAGCATACCAAGAGATTTTGGACAACTCCATGCTCTCAACTTTGTGGGAACAGTTTGGAGATGGTGCACAAAGCAAGGTCCATAAAGACATGGATGATCGAGTTTGGTGTGGAAGAACTTGACTGGCCTGACCTCAACCCAACCTTTTGGTTGAATTAGAGCGAAAACTGTGAGCCAGGCCTTCTGGTCCGTGTCTGACCTCACAAATGCGCTTCTGGAAGAATGGTCAATCCCATAAACACACTCCTAAACTTTGTGGAAAGCCTTTCCAAAAGAGTTGAAGCTGTTATAGCTGCAAAGGGTGGGCCAACGTCATATTAAACCCTGTGGGTTAAGAATGGGATGTCACTTAAGTTCATATGCGTGTAAAGGCAGAATATATGATGAATATTAAAATAGCCTAAGCTCTGCCTTCTCAAGTGTATTTTCTACATTCCTCTACCATGTTCACACCCAACACAACTATTCTTCCACATGCTGTTAATCACCTGTTTTTGTAAGGGCCCGCTAGACATGATGGATGTGATGAGGAATCAGTTAAAGCCGCTTCTTGTTGCTTTTCACTCTAATTAATGAATTGTGACACTGTGGCGCTGTGTGGGATTTGATATAAATCTACTTTGTGCACCGTGTCAAAAAGTCAGCCTATAATTTGATGAAAGAAACAGTGCTTATAATACTACACACATTTTTACTGAAGATGACATATGATATTTGTTCTTGATTTTGTGCTAATTTTAATGACATAACGTCATGACATGCAGTGTTTTATGCAACTCTGTTATCTGATGTTTTATGTTTGTTTTTTTTTTTTGTTTTTTTTTGGTGTAATTTTTCATTTTCTCCTCAAAGCAGTAATCTATTTCACTCTTCTGTGGCATGGAATATTTATTTTTTTATTAGTCAGCTTCCACTTACAGTTGCCTTGAGAGCTAAACTTATTGCAATCTGATAAAACGCATGCTACTAGACAAATGTATATTAAGAAAAAATTATACCGGTAGAGAGAGAAAAGCTGCTGAAAAATAAAGCCATAGCAATATTGCCAGAAACAGTAAAGCAGTTCCTGAAATGGCCAT